>JBBBVU010000003.1:4964890-4980046 GCA_037177055.1 Atherinosoma microstoma
CGATCTTGTGTGTGTGTGTTCGTGTGTGTGTGTGTGTGTTCGTGTGTATCTGCAGCATCCTGACATGCGGCAGGAAGCTGTTGGGTCTGTGGCCGTCGACGCCGGGGAGGAGTGGAAACGCCCGGACGAGTTCACCCAACTTCAGTCAGCCGGACAGCGTCATCCTGCAGGTGAGAGCTACACCTGTACAGGTGAAGCCCAGCCAGCAGGAAGCTACCTGTACAGGATGGTGGGAGACCAGTTCAAGACAGCGGGTTATGTTGGAACTTTTTCAGAAATTGAGTTTCTGCAGGAACTGCTACAGCTCTCCTGATCAACATCTCAGCAAGCGGGACCATTTTACAATCACTTAATGACAGATTTTTACTGTGGTTCCTAACTCTGGCTGAAAATACTCCGACTGAGTCAAAACAGCTGATCTGGGACCGAAAACTTGAGTTTATTGGATCTGATTTCTGGAATGGGCCACCTGTATGTCTCCATGTCGGACACCTGTTTGTTTACCTGTCTGTCTTCAGGTGGACTTCCCCTCGTCGGCCTTCGAGGTTCGGTTCAGTACTCCTCCTCCTGCAGACTTCTGTCCCCAGTATGACTTCAGCCGATTGGACACCATCAGTCAGATCCAGCTGCAGGACGTTCTGCACAAGAAGGCCTTCTTCTGGTCAGCACCCCCCCCCCCCCCCTACACACTCACATCTTTGTTTCCATGGCCACAGGAAAGGTTTTTTTCTGTGAATTTTAAAGAGATTGTGTTTGGAAGCTGGATAGCTGAGCCGGCCTCAGATGTCTCTCAGATATTTCTCACATGTTCTTCACTTCTATATCGATGCTCTAAACTTCCATCCTCTGTATCTTTGTATGTAACCAGTAAAAACTGGTGAAGTGCCAGTGGATATTCCCAGACTGGAACTCCACCCCGCGGGTCATGTGACCTTGTTGACTGTTTGTTTCAGTGCGGGACTCATCATGTCTGCAGAAGTTCTAATAGAACGGGTC
This sequence comes from Atherinosoma microstoma, assembly GCA_037177055.1. Classification (NCBI taxonomy): domain Eukaryota; kingdom Metazoa; phylum Chordata; class Actinopteri; order Atheriniformes; family Atherinidae; genus Atherinosoma; species Atherinosoma microstoma. The sequence goes on from JBBBVU010000003.1 coordinate 4,965,887, forward strand.
CAGTTTGTTGGATTGGGGCTGTCGCTGTAGACGGGTTCAGGGTCCCGATGCTGACTTGTGTCCACCATCAGAACCAGACTACAGAGCAACATGTGTTCTGGTCCTCTGAGCCGGGGCTGTTTGGGTTCCTTACCTGGAGATGATGAGGATCTTCTCCAGGAAGAAGAAAGCTGGAATCTTTGCATCCTGGATCTGGATGTTCCTTAAACTCCTTCCACCAGGACCGGCCACCACGGGAACCGTGTTGGATCAGGTTCCTTTCAGCCCAGTCTGAGGGAGATCTGGACAAACCTGGTAAATTCCAGGACTTAGTTTATCTGTTAGGAGCCAGCAGACCCTCAGGAGTCCACGCAGTTTGATTTACTCTCAGGTACCTTTGAGCTCCGCCCCCACCGTCACAGCTGCAAAACAAACTGGGACGTCCGCTGTTTCCGGTGAACTGGGCCACTGCAGGTTCATTTCTAAACTGGTAAAGGTGTCACTATGGAAACAGTAGCGCCACAACACCATAGGAAAAACCATAGAAGAAGTTGTACAGGAAGTAAAATCGACAGATTTTAACTAATAAACTAAGAGAAAAAAAACTGCTCACTTGATTCTTGATGATCCGACCACGTTGCCGTGGTGATGTCACCAACTCCAAGTTCCCTGAGAACAGAAATATGGAAATTAAAAACAGTAGGTGGTATTAACGTGTCTCTGCGTGCAGGCTGACGGCGGAGGACAAGCGGCTGCTGTGGGAGAAGAAGGCGTTCTGTCAGGCGGAGAGTGCGGCGCTGCCTCTGGTTCTGGCCAGCGCCCCCTGCTGGCAGTGGGCGTGTCTGCCGGACATCTACGCGCTGCTCAGACAGTGGGCGTGTCTGGGTCACCTTGACGCCCTGGGGCTGCTGCACGCCTCGTAAGTGCTCGCTTGTCAGCCGGGTCTGTGCCGTGATGAACGGGTGTGATCACCTGACCGTGACATCATCACCTGACCGTGACATCATCACCTGACCGTGACATCATCCTCTGTCTCAGGTTCCCGGACCAGGAGCTGAGGAGGACGGCGGTCCAGTGGATGGACTCCATCTCAGACCCGGAGCTGCTGGACTTCCTGCCTCAGCTCGTGCAGGTAACATGAACTCAGACTGAGCGCGCTCAGAGTTCAACGTGTTTCCAGAACCTTCTGAAACTGAGTTGTTGTCATTTGGTTCTGATATAAACACGCATCAGACCTCATGATTAGCTGACCCGTCTGTCTCTGTCCACCTGTCTCAGGCACTGAAATACGAGTGTTACCTGGACAGTTCGCTGGTTCGATTCCTCCTACGGAGAGCCATCGGAGACCTACGGATCGCTCACTACCTCTTCTGGTGAGCTGCTCACACACACAAGTTCTGATTCACTCTGATGGCGACGACACCAATATAGAATTTCTTAGTACGACAATAACCAAATAATCTAGATATTTATTAAGATTATTTTGCATTAATTAAATTCACAACATTAAAATGTGAAAGATCACATGAACACTCCTCCTAGGTCTTTCAGTTTTGTTTCTGTTTGTGATGCCAACATACAAAATGAAAGAAAATAAAGAAACAGGGCCGTGTATCTGAAACAGCCCGTCCTACACTGACCCGCAGCGTGTGGGGAATGGATCATGTTTTAGCTTGAAAAGTGAAACTATCCGTCAAAGTAACGTCACGTAAACGCTGCTGAACTCGTCCTGTTGCTCTGAATGCTCAACCTGAATCGGACACAGGACCCGGTAACATTTCATATCAATGTAACGTTCGTTAGCGTCATTTAACCCAGTTACTGAACGTTTACTTTGTCATGCAAAGCTGGTGGAGAAACATATCGGATGTATTTCCTCCTTCACAAGGACATCTTGGATATTTGTTTCTACAACCCAAGAAATCAAATAAGGATGACGTAATCTGTTAGTTTGGAGGGAAAAACTCTTCCTCTGACGTACTTTCTGACTGTAACACAGAACAAAAACAAAGCAACACAATCGGCAACATTTTCGTTCTAAATCTGCTGATATGGTTCAGTTATTATCCTTAATGTAAAGTGACAATATTGAAGGTCTTTACGATTGATGAATCCTGATCCTTAAAGTGATAAAATCCCAAAAACCAAATATTTGAGACATCCTTAGTTTTGGTTGACGTGGTTGGCATGGACACCGCACCTGCAGTTTATATATATATATATACATATATATAAAGTTTTCTATACAGTAAGTAGGCCTGTCACAATAATAAATTTTGCTGTGCGATTAATCGTCTCAGAAATGATTGAGATAAATGGCAATATTGCGCTAAGCGTTGTCATTTTGAGACGATTTTCAGCTAATATAATGATAATATAATGATAATATAATGATAATATAATGATAATTCCACAAGGATGCAAGTACATCCTTTCAAAGATCAATAAACTTTTATTTGTAAAGAACATTTTCACTGGAACTGGAAGAAATTTTAAATAACTAAACAAAAATAATGAACAAAGCGACTCCCAGTCTCATTATAATGAATGAAAACCAAACACAACATAAAACAATAAATATGATGGATGATGAAGTCTGTGAACAGAATTACCTTCAATAAAGCAAAACAAAATTATTGCGACCGGCAAACTTATTGCACTCATTTTTTTAACCTTGTGATTAATGGACTTCTTGCTTATTGCGACAGGCCTAACAGTATGTATAGACAATATGCGCGTGTGTGTGTTTGTACAACTTTAATCACTACTGTGACTTGTATCAACTTGCTTTGAGCCAGATCACAAGTCTTATCTGTGTTTGGTCATTATTGTCTGTTTTCCTTCTGTCATCACATCTGGTGGTTTTATATTACTGTCACCATGGATACGGTGGGAGAGAGGATGTATAAATGCAGCATTACCATCATGAACATTTGGAGAGTAGGTTACGTGCTGCATTCACTGACACGTGAACATCTGAAGTTTACACAAGTGAAGGTTGGTTTACTCTCAATATTGGTTAGTCTTTGTTTAATTTCGGCATGTTGACGAGGAGTAAGTCCCTCGTTAAGAATTTATTGGTCTTCATGAGGTTTCCTTGACAACAGGAGAAACTTTGCTGATATGATGGAGCAAAGGGGATTGTAAGGAAATGCCCCCCCCCTCCCTGATGAGCCTCATTTTCTAATCAAACCTCCTCTTTATCAACATTTGATCCAGACACACAGCAGAGTGACGCATCATCCCTCATAAACGATCTTTGTGTGTGTGTCAGGCTGCTGAAAGACAACCTCCAGGACAGCCAGTTCAGCGCTCGCTATCAGCACCTGCTGGCCGCTCTGCTGTGCTGCGCCGGTCGAGGTCTCCGGGACGAGTTCGACCGTCAGTGCTGGCTCGTCTCCATCCTCAGCAAGGTGGCTCAGAAAGTCCGCGACGGCACACCGTCCAGCAGACAGGTGAGGGACAGGAAGAGACCTCTGACATGTCTCATGACTCAAATGTGACAGATTGTTTCAGGACTTTGTTCAAACCGGGAGAACGTTTATTCACAGACTGTAAATACAGGTGAGATGAAACAAGTTTAAAGGGGCGAACAGTGGAAATTCAGCATTTCTGGATTGAAGAATTAAAAAATGGATATTTGAAGAACTAGAGGAGTAATTTCATCTGGAGCATGGCATGACGTCTCATCGGAGAGCAGAACAAAACGTTCACCTGAAGACGATCAGGATCCGATATAACTTCTAAGAAAAAACAACGGCCGTTAGCAAAGAAGTGGCGAGGTGAAGAAAAGGGCCATAAGATTTAACATCGGCCTTGTTTTTCCAAAGTGGAGAGAACTGCGAGAGCTGAAGGGGCGACTTGGTTCGGAGCTAGCTGCTCTCCTCCTGGACAGACAAGTAACAACGTAAACGTTAGAAGTGACTTCGGCATCTTCCTGGTTTTCCTCTTTGTGTTCGCACATTCGGTTGCAGACGAGGGAGCGGAGGTAGAGAGAGATGATGATGGACTTTGTCTCGGTCTACAGGCGTTGCTCAACAGCTAACCGTGCAGCGAATTGATTTCGCTTTTGGCCCCTTTAAGGTCCCTGATTGGCCGAAGCAGGGATCACCGAGTCGGACCTCGTGAGCCGGGGTCCTGCAGGTTTTTATTGTGTCCCTGCTGCAACACGCCTGACTCAAATAATAGGTTGTTAAGAGGTTTGTGCAGAACTTGACAACAAGCCGTGAGAGAACCGTTTTCATTTAAACCAGGTGTGTTGCCATGGAGACACGATGAAAACCTGCCGGAAACCCAAGAGGTCTGGAGGTGGTGATCCCTGAGCTACAGTAAATGTTGTCCAGCAGGGAGCGGCACAAGGACCTCCCATGATGATGATGATGATGATGATGATGATGATGTCGATGATGATGATGATGATGATGATGATGATGAATTTGTGTTTGCAGTCTGTCCTCAGGGACGGTCTGGAAGAGATGAAGCAATTCTTCTCAGTGAACAGCAGCTGCAGACTTCCTCTGAACCCGGCGCTGCTCGTCACAGGGATCAACATCCAGGTACGCACACACCTGCACGCACACACCTGCACGCACACACCTGTAGACCCAGCTGCAGACCCGGCTCAGCAGCTCTCCTGATTTGGTTTGTGTTTAAAAAAAAAAAAAATCCAAATCAGTTCTGGTCCCGAGCCAGAGGCCAAAGTTCATCCCCCTAAAACTGCTGTTACAGCACCGATGCTTTGCTTCCTGGTGAAGGAGGCTGAGACCAGAACCACTAAAACTATGTGACTAACATGTTTGATGATCCAGAACCGGAGGAGTCTGGTCTGGCCTGGTCTGGCCTGGTCTGGTCTGGCCTGGTCTGGCCTGGTCTGGTCTGGTCTGGCCTGGTCTGGCCTGGTCTGGTCTGGTCTGGCCTGGTCTGGCCTGGTCTGGTCTGGCCTGGCCTGGTCTGAGAAAGAACAGTAAAAACTGAGCTTCAGCGGGACAGGAAGAGGAAAAGTAAAGAGAACAGAGAACATTTTCTCTTTGATTGGTTGAACTGAATCCTCTCTTCTTCTGTGGTTTTGCAGTCATGTTCCTTCTTCAGCTCCAACGCCGTCCCTCTCAAGCTGTCCTTCCAGAACCTGGACCCACTGGGAGACAATATCAACGTCATTTTCAAGGTAAGCGCACACCCGACTGTCCTGACGGGTGATCCGACGCCTGGCGAGCTGACATCTCTGTTTCTGTCCAGTCAGGAGACGACCTGAGGCAGGACATGCTGACTCTGCAGATGATACGGATCATGAACAAGATCTGGATCCAGGAGGGTCTGGACATGAGGATGGTCATCTTTAAATGTTTCTCCACGGGCAGAGGGCGAGGTGAGGCGTACAGGTGTTTACCTGCAGGGCAGGTGGAGCGGAGTGACGACAGACCCCGTTCATGCTCGACAGAGTTCATCCGTCTTCATTTGGTCCGTTTTCGGGGTCCTTGCGGATCTGTTCCCTGACGGAGCAAACAGAGCAGGACCAGCGGAAACCGTGGAAGTATGAGAGCAGGGACGATGGCTACGGTTACATGATGCTTTTTTAATTAGGGATTAATTATTCCGGATTAAAGTATTCTCCTTCAGGTTTACATGGTCATAATATTTACGAATTAAGGTTTTCATAGAAAACAAGTTTCCTTAATTCCGCTTTAGGTCTTGGGGTCAGGAAGGGTTCTGATTGGACGGGAGGCAGAAGTGACGTACTTACGTCTACCGGAAGAAAACAAACTCCGCTTCCTGTTTCCTTTCTTTTGGACTACAACACGGAGAAAAAAAACATTTTCGCTCGATTTGGATTGTAGTTTTGAAGCAGCAGCTAGTCTCTAGCATACGTCTTCACTTTCACCTGAACAGACTCGGTTTAAGTCCAACGTTTGCTTCGGCCGGCCAGCACTGTATACGGTCGTCATGGCGACAGGACGAGGGAACGAGCATGCGCAGAACGACCGGAATGAACTTAAAGCGGAATGAAGGTTTACGTGATGGAGGTGGAATTAAAAGTGGAATAAACCAGAAACTTAGTTCAGAATTAAGTTTAATTAATTATTATTGTCATTTGTAATTAAGTGTCTACACGGCCATTTTTCACCTCTTTAAAGCGGAATTAACTTTTATTCCGTATTAAAGAGGAATTGAAATGTAAACGTGGCCATTTGAAACGGATTAACACATTAACGTAGGTAAAAGGAGCATAAATGGGCCTTTTACAGCTGTGTTACCTGTTCTCAGGTGTGAGACAGGTGTGCTTACCGTTCTCAGGTATGGTGGAGATGATTCCTCAGGCCGACACTCTGAGGAAGATCCAGGTGGAGCACGGAGTAACGGGGTCGTTCAAAGATCGGACGTTGGCCGACTGGCTGCAGAAACACAACCCCACCGACGAGCAGTACGACAAGGTAACGCACCTGTGTGCACCTCTGGCCCCTCGGAGTCAGCCTCAGCGCTCACCTGTCTGTGCTGCCCCACCTGTCAGGCGGTGGAGAACTTCATCTACTCGTGTGCCGGCTGCTGCGTGGCCACCTACATCCTGGGAATCTGCGACCGCCACAACGACAACATCATGCTGAAGACCAGCGGCCACATGTTCCACATCGACTTCGGGAAGTTCCTGGGACACGCGCAGATGTTTGGAAACATCAAACGGTGAGGGCGGCCGGCTGTCCAGGTGTCTCCGTGACACCGTTTCAGACCTTTCAGGGCTTTATTGATCCGGGTTCTGATTTAATCTAATACCTGATCGGACCAATAGTAGCTGAGAGCCGTCTGCTCCTGGATGTTCTGAAGATTCAACACGTCCAGCTGACCGATCCGTCTGCAGAGCTCCGGGCGTTGTCAGCAGATTATTGATCGCCTTATTGATCTCTCTCCTGCAGGGACCGCGCCCCCTTTGTCTTCACCTCCGACATGGCGTACGTCATCAACGGAGGAGACAAACCGTCCAGCCGCTTCCACGACTTTGTGGATCTGTGCTGCGAGGCGTACAACCTGATCCGCAAACACGCACACCTGTTCCTCAACCTGCTGGGCCTGGTGCGCAACACACACACATACACACACACACAGTACAGATGGATGTTAACTAAGATGTAATTGAAATTAAATTATGTCTGAAGTTGTTTTGGATTTAAGGCTGAAATCTGAAACTACATCCAGAACCAAGCCAGAAGATGACCGTGTGTGTGTGTGTGTGTGTGTGTGTGTGTGTGTGTGTGTGTGTGTGTGTGTGTGTGTGTCCAGATGTTGTCCTGTGGGATTCCTGAACTATCCGATCTGGATGATCTGAAGTACGTCTACGACGCGCTGAGACCTCACGAGTCGGAGGCTGACGCCACCATGTACTTCACCAGGTAATAGCCCGCCCCTCTGTGGGCGGAGCCTTGTCTCCAGGCGACCGATCTGCATCTCAGTGTTGAGGTGAAACTTTTTTTTTTTTTTTAACAATGTGCAACACAAGATGCAAGTGTAACATTCAGAGAAAGAAACAGTGAGTTGATGGTACGGATGTGTAGAAGGTGTGTTTATGTGAAGCTCAACTAATCCAGGAGATAATGTTCATGACCAATCAATGAAGAGCAGAAGAAACAAGAAAAATGATAATAATATAATGTTGACGATGATAATAACAGCTACCACCATCATTGTAACCACCAATACAGTGACCATTATTACTGATTGTTAGAAAAGTATATTAAAGGTTCATAATAGGGACGGATAAATGATGCAGAGGCTTCGCAGCTTGTGTCACTCTTCCTGAAGTGATTTAAAACACGGCGCCAGAGCTTGTATCAACACACCACCGTCACGTGACCGATGAAGTTTGAAGCTTTGGATTTTATCGTCAGCATCTCAGAGGCTACGAGAGGCCTTTATTTAGCTATACAAGCTGTATATGTGCATCATTATACTACATAAATGTTGGGCTGTGAGGAAATAGAGTGAATGGAGGGTGAATTTGCTGTATTTTGGTGATTTTCATAGAAAGTACAAGCAGTAAGTTTATGATCTTTTTTATCTTATACCACCAAACAAGGTAATGCTTCTTATGCCCTACATTTAGGTTTCAGCCATGTAATTTTATATTTCATTTTTGAAGGGGTCCCATTATGGAAATCTTTGGTAGGTGCAGTTTTTGCCTGATAGCAATGACACATCACTTTTGGTTATGCAACAATAGATAATCAGAGATTATGTGAGATTGTTAAGAAAATGGATAGATAACATCATCTTGATGCGTAGTTTTGGGTGTTGGGGAAAGTAAGGTTTTGATTCTCAGGTTGAATGACAAGTAAACACAGATGGACATTACAAAATCCATCAGGTGATCAGCTTAGAAAGGCCGAGGCAGGACCAACCCTGCGTACCAGACACGATAACAGTCATGCCCTGACCCCTAAATATGTGTCCAAATGAATAATATATATCTGTGTGTCTGCATAGTCGGCTATGTGTATCAACATCCTGTTGATGTAAGAACTTATACACAAGCTTTTCTCCCGTATAGTGTCTAGAAAACAGAATCTGGATGAGGTCTTTGGACATGATTGTTAACAGAATTTTTCTGTGGTTTAAGATGAAATGTTGAAACTCGATTAGCATCCTGGACTCGTCCATTTTGTTAGCTAGCGATCTCACGTTAGCCATCAGAACGGTTGGAAGAAATGGTTCAAAATTCCAGCGTTTCTCTCTGCCTTGCTCCTGCCCTGCATCCTCTCCACTTTCTCTTCAACTCCTCTGGGATTTGGTGTGTTTTTTCACTGAGAGCTCAATCAGTTGCACAGCAGCAATATTGATAATTATTATGGTATGCGCTGCCCCCGACTGGCCTACATACGGCAGTGTTTGGGTGGAGGCGGAGCTTCATCGTCTCCGTCAGCTGCACATGTGGATCAGGTCATCAGCAGAGTTCTCCATCACTGCTGCAGCTCCTTATTTCATTAGCTGGAGCTTTACCTCCAGCTGTGTTTTAGTCCAATGAAATGCATTCCTTCACTTGTTGTAACATAAGCGGGGGCTTGTCCGGGATCATTAGAATATTCTTTAATACGAAGCTCAGTAGCTCAGTAAGAGAGGTCAGGATCCAGATCCTGACAGGATGAGTTTCTATGCTGATGACACCCTCATTTATTCAGGGAAACTCCTTTAAATCACAGTTTCAGTTCAGACCGAAGCAGTTCTGACCTGAATGCAGCTGATTTACCTGACCTCTGCGTCCTCCGGCAGGTTGATCGAGTCCAGTCTGGGCAGCGTCGCCACCAAACTGAACTTTTTCATCCACAATCTGGCTCAGATGAAATTCGCCTCGTCCGAGGAGAGGCCCACGCTGTCCTTCGCCCCCAGGGTCCACACGTCAAGGAGCGATGGCCTCATCGCCAACCTCTACATCTGCAGACACGTGCGCACCAGCAAGGGCTACGTAAGTCAGCTGACCCTTTACCTCGGCAACAACCTCACACTGAGCCAAAAACACACAGACACGCAGCTGAACATGTTTAGGTCTGTTTTCAGCTCACAGCAGATGGCTCAAAGGTCACACTCACTGTATGTGTGTGCATGTGCATGTTTGTGTGTGTGTTAGGCCTTTGTGGTGAAGGTGGAGCGTGACGGTCAGAAAGACGTTCAACTTGTTCAGAGGACGTTTGAGGAGTTTCATGAACTTCACAGCAAACTGAGGCTCATCTTCCCCTCTTCCAAACTGCCCAGGTACACGCACGCACACACATACACGCACACACACACATGCACGCACGCGCACGCACTCAGTTTTAATCCAACCCTGCTCTTTTGACCTACCCACAGCTTCCCGAGCCGCTTTGTGATTGGTCGTTCCCGTGGTGAGGCGGCGGCCGACAGGAGGAAGGATGAGCTGAACGGTTACGTCTGGCATTTGATCCACGCCGCGTCTGAGGTGGCTCAGGTGAGTCCTGATGATGTCATTCTCCATCCGAGGCCGTGGTCACTCACACTATCATGGCAGAATCAGTCCCCAGTTTGCTTCAGACTGGTTTTAGAACAATCTTGTTTTGAAATAATTGTGTCCAAAACTGTCCAAAGTAAAAAAAAAAAAAAAAACTGGAGATGAATCAGAAGTAGATTTTATTATCCAGTATAAGTCAGAACATATTCAGTCGGGCACAGAAACTTCAATGGAAATACCCACGGTGTGCACAAAAAACCATAAACATGCCAGAAAGTCGTCTGCAGTGTTGTTCACATGCTTAACTCACTCAGAGCTCAGTCTGCATCAGTCCACGCTCCGATCATCACGGCAGAACCGAGTCAGTCTGAACTGAACTGTGAGCTTTATCACATCATAACGATACGTCTACGATAAGCATAGCTTATTCTACTGGTCTCCTGTAAATAAATGACGGTTCAGACTAGATAAGGTTTTTAGAAATAGACCCGGGGACCTGATGGTTTGTCCTGAATCTAACCGTACCTTATTGATGAGAGTTTGGTTCTCTACAGACTTTAGAACCGGTCTTTAATGAGAAGGCCGGAGTCATCACTGATCCAACGGGCCAGAAGCATCTTCAGCTTCAGGCGGTTTCACTCAGAACAAAGACGTTCGTAGTTTGGTTCTGATTGCGGTCGTCTTCTGTACCCGAGATGTTTCTGATCCATTACTTTCTTTCTGGAACCAGAACCGTGTTAGTATCATGAGAAGGGCTGTGCGAACAGAAATCAGCGGATTTCCCGAGAGATGTTTGAAACTACCGTCATGTGACCGAAGCATTAAAACTGTGTTTCAGTGTGACCTGATCTACACCTTCTTCCACCCGCTGCCCAGAGACGACGGAACCGCACCCACCAGCATCAAACCAGCAGGTACGTCGCCTCAGCAACCAGCGGTGTGAGTGTGTGTCAGGTTGATAAAACAGTGCCGTCTCTGCAGTCACCATGGTAACCAGGATGTTACCTCTTTATACATCCATACATACATGTTTTTTTTTTTTTTTTCTTCAGTTGTTATTTATCTTTCTGTGTTGGCTGATGATGACGAGGTCTGTGTCTGATGTGTGTGTTTCAGAGATCTCCTGGTCTCCAGCCTCGGGGAAAGAACTCGGTGAAGTTAAACTGTCCATCTCCTACAGGAACGACAAACTCTTCATCATGGTGATGCACATCAGAGGACTGGTCAGTCTGAGTGTGTTATTCTGTGTGTGTGTGTGTGTGTGTGCTGTTTGACTTTTTTTTATTGTTCATTTTGATTGATTTTTGTTTCAAATGGTAATATTTCGTGTGTGTGTGTGTTGTGTTTGCAGCAGCCGCTGCAGGACGGAACTGACCCCGACCCCTATGTGAAGTTGTACCTCCTCCCGGACCCACAGAAGACGAGCAAGAGGAAGACGAAGGCGGCGCGCCGCACCTGTAACCCTACCTACAACGAGATGGTGACGCCGTGTTCTCACTTCCTGTTTTACACTCATCTCCATGACGAACAGTGAGCGGATCTAGAATTTCAAGTTCTGTTTTGTGTCCCTCAGTTGGTGTACGAGCGGATCCCTCGGGGGGACCTGGACCAGAGGGTGATCCACCTCCGGGTTCTGGGCGATGGGGCCTTCTGGGAGAACACCCTGCTGGGGGAGACTTTCATCCCTCTGAAGAAGCTGGTCCCGGGTCAGCATTGGGTGGACTGGCACAAGTTGTGCGGAGTTGGTTCAGACTCCGCCCACTGACTGGCAGGAAACAGGAGACAAGAAAGGAAGGTTCTCCTCTGGAGGACAGAGGAACAAAGGGAAGTCCTTCTAAGTCACAGCTGTGTGGCCGGTCCTCCCTCAGAGAGGGTGGAGGGATGACTCTTCAGGGGTTTATTTGTAGTTTTTGGGATTAAAACATTAATAATGTGAAAATTTCCATCACAGCCTGATGGAGGAATACTGACTCTTTAACCTTCAACTAACTGACTCGTTCTTCCAACTGTTCACACTGAACTTTACACAACAAATTGTTCACAGCAGACTCTTCACACTGAACTGTTCACGCTGAACTGTTCACACTGAACTGTTCACAGGAGACTGTTCATGCTGAACTGTTCACACTGAACTGTTCTCGCTGAACTGTTCACGCTGAACCGTTCACAACAGACTCTTCACGCTGAACTGTTCACGCTGAACTGTTCACACTGAACTGTTCACACTGAACCGTTCACAACAGACTGTTCGTGCTGAACTGTTCACGCTAAACTGTTCACGCTGAACTGTTCACAGCAGACTGTTCATGCTGAACTGTTCACACTGAACTGTTCACAGCAGACTGTTGATGCTGAACTGTTCACACTGAACCGTTCACAGCAGACTGTTCATGCTGAACTGTTCACACTGAACTGTTCACAACAGACTGTTCATGCTGAACTGTTCAGTCTGAATTGGTAATACTGAACTGTTCACTAAACTGTTCACCGTGTGAATTGTTAACTGAACCGTTCACACTAACTCATGACCTGAACACAAGCTGGCAACAATAAAACCGAGTGATTATTCAGTTGAGGAAGTAGAAAAAAGGGAAAAGATGAAAATGCAGAAGATTGTAAAGAAGAAACTTGAAGTTTGTTTAAATCAGACACTTGTTGAATCATTTCATGAACTCAGAAAGATTTTTAATGTTTTCCAACTTTTCTTGTCCTGAAATGAAAACATTGACGAGCTGCAGCGAAGATGCTGACAGGCAGCAGGTAGAGGAAGATGACGGGGATGATGATGATGATGTTCAGCTGCTTCGTTTCCATCTCCGCTTTATGTTTTTCTGAACGTTAAACTGGACTTGATTAATTTTGCGCTGTAGACCAGAAAAAGTGGAGTTACCATGGGAGGCTGTCAGAGCTGAATGTTGACGTTTTATAGTGACTTCATGTCCTTCATGCCTGCTGCTGATCTGAGCACGCTCAGAACCTGCTCACAGAGAAAAACCAGAACCATTGACATATCCTGCATAAAGCAAACCAGCACAGCACACAGACGGACTTTTTGTAGTCCACGTTAGCAGCATTTGTAGTTTTCTGTAAGGTTTAAAGTGTTTCCTGAGTTTTCCATGATGCTCGGAGCAAAGCCGCTCCTCAGTCAAATCGTGTTGATGGAAAAACATCCTTCATACTGTGAATAAAAATACTCAACAGACGCTGTGAAAATAAAAACTCCTAAACTTTTTCAAGCTAACTCTGTTTCTGCTTCATCAGCTGGTGAAACTGGACTGATTCACAGATCAGGTTCCTTCCTGACTGGAAGGTGGTTGGGAACCGGGAGATGTATCACCGCCATCAGAAAGAGGGTTGAAGATGTAATTCAGGCGTTTCTGGTCTGATTTTTATCAGCATGGAGGTCAGCTCGGTATAAACTTGTTAACGTTGCGTTCAGGATCCAAACATCCTGAAAATATAGTTGAAATTTAATAAGGAAAACACGCAGGAAGTTCGATTTCCTGGACACAGAAAACACACAGAGGTGACTAAGACCTAGAGGTGACGTTTATTCGTCAGATCAGAGCAGGAGGAAGTGAAGGACTGGTGTGTGTGTGTGTGTGTGTGCGCGCGTGGTGACTCCGCCCACCTGCCCACAGGTGAGACTGAACATTCATACAGGGGAAATTGTGACCAGTTTTTTTCCCCCCATGGTTTTAACTTTTTTCATTATTTGCACTAAAAAATAAACTTGAAGCTAAAAACTGAGTCTGTTTTTCTTTTGTGATCTTCCATCTCTCCATCCATCTTTCAGAACTGCTGATCCAAAACTAATCTGTGCAATAAACTCAAGTTTTAAACATTTTCTCTGAATAAAAATGGACATTAATCACGGATATTCAGCAAATTACAATTTTCAAAAGCTTAGAGCGCAGAAGTTCCACCTCTGTAGAGATCGCTTTACTTAAACCTGTCCTTTGTGGCTGCGCAAAGACAGGGTCCAATTTGGTGGGGGCAAAGGTAAGACGATCACAAATGGGACCAAAAAGAGAAAATTCAAGTTCAACACAATTCAAAGTGCTTTACATAAAACAGTGAATGCATAATTACATGAATTACAATAAAATCATTTAAACACACAAAAAAACCCATTAAATTCATTAAAAAGATTGAAATCAAGAGAAGTTAAAAGTTACCGTGCGGGTTTCATGCATAGATGCATGAGAACAGAAATGTTTTTAACCTGGATTTAA
>JBBBVU010000003.1:5022919-5033189 GCA_037177055.1 Atherinosoma microstoma
GTAAAAGTACCACAGTATCATCTGTTTACTGTGGTAAATAACAGCAGTAAAAGTACCACAGTATCATCTGTTTACTGTGGTAAATAACAGCAGTAAAAGTACCACAGTATCATCTGTTTACTGTGGTAAATAAAGGTAAAAGTACCACAGTATCATCTGTTTACTGTGGTAAAGTACAATAGTGTTCTGTGTTTACTATGGTAAATATCCCACCCCAGCCCCCCAACGAGATCCACCACCCCTACTAAAAATTCAAATTAGTTTCTTTTTTAATCTGGTTTTCTGAATAACACAAAGTCACATCAGGTTTATATTTTGTCATGTTATTAAAAGACATTATTAATCTGATTCATGAGCATGTCGTAGCTGCTCTCTGTGTCCACGGTGGAGTTCAGCCCATAATGGTGAAAAGACTGGTTTTCTGTGTTTACTGTGGTAAATGTATATTGTAAAAGTACCACAGTATTCACTGCCTACTGTGCGTACTGCCTGCTTTTTACTATATTAGATATATTTTCTTGTGGAAAATATCAACAGTAAATAGTACTAAAAGTAACGATACGTCAGTATTTTGACTGTATGAGATGTGAAAAGTTGCGAGTCATGTTCTAGATGTAGAAAATCCAGGTCCAGATATTGTCTGAAACCTAGCTTAGGTCAGTCCGAGCTGGTGGACAGATGTTCTGTGAGAAGATGTCAGATCCAGATGTTAATGATGCTGCTTCTGTTCTGCCAGCAGTTTATGGGTCGGTGAATCTAGTCGGACAGAATGAGCACTAAGGGAGGCGGCACCGCCTTGACCCGCCGGAACTACAGGCTGGCTTCAGACACGGACAAACCCAGATCCACAGGTACTGAGACATGGCCCCAGTTTGTCCTGGTGGGAAACTGGTTTCAGGCTTTTATGTGTTTTAAATGAAAAAAGGTGCTCGATGGTCCAACGTCTTTGTGTTTATCTGTCAGGTATTGTGAACGAGAAGCTGCTGAGCGACTACCTGCATCACGTGTTTCCTTCCACCAAACCGGGGCCTGCTCAGGCCTCGCTCAGGTAACATCTTACTGGACTTTTCTCTGGTTAGAAATGAACATTTATCACATCATTCCAACACAACAGCTAACGCACAGTAACATCCAAACACCAATCAGAAAAGAGAATTCCTAAATACCTGGAAGTCCGAATGCTTCATTTTATAATCTAGTCATTATGCAGCTCATCGAGGTTTTAAACCTCCTGATGATCCACTGGTTCGGTTCTGATGATCCAGTTCAGTAAAACTTAAGTGTTTTCCCAGATTTCTGCTGCTGGGCTTCATCTGTCTCAGATTCTTTACTCATCCGTTGTCACGGAAACATTATGTTTTGGCTGATTCTTAGAATATCGGCATCTTTAGTAGCTTTTGATTGACAGCTCTCTGAGCCAGGGGGGAGCTTCATGTGTCCACTGGATCCAGTGACAAACCAGACTTTCTAAGGTTAAAATGTGTAACAGCCAACACCAGAAGTGAACTTTTACTTGAGGATGTAGAAGAGAGATACGGTTGTCATGACGATCAAACATCTGAGAGCCTTGTTTCCATGGAGAGAATTTGGACCAACATTTAGAAGGAGCTCTGAAAGGTTGAGTTCTTGAGTTTGGACTGAGACTCAGAGTTCAGGCTTCGGTCCTGTAGATCATGCATCGGTCTTGAAGGTTTTAGATTTTTCCATGCTTGCGCTCACCTCGCCCAAATGAGTCGCTCGTTTACAGGATTGTGAAGAACATGAGAACAAGGTGTTGAGGAGATCTACTTAATTTGATTCATGTGTGTTGAAAAAGGGAAACGGACTAAAACCTGCAGGGCGGCAGCCCTCAAGGACTGGGTTGAAGAACCCTGATGTACAGGACTCCAGGATTCAAGAAAACATTCAGACAGAAAACATCTGATCCTTCAGTTTGTTCCAACATTTGGGTCTCAGGAAAGTTTAATCCTTTTACACCAGCAGGTCTTCATGTCGCTTCTTGAACTGAACTTTACACCTGCTGGGTTCACCTGAATGTCAGACCACATTAGTAGTTCTATTTTAATAAAGTAAAAAAAACAAACAAACAAAAAAATAACTCCAGACCAAGTGGTCAATAAGTTTCAGAAAGGTTGACTACAGACCACTCGCTGAAAATAAAGTTCAGATTGGCTAACCAAGGTTGATCAAACCCTGGAAACATTGATTCAGAGCATTGGTTCTCACACAGGGGTACATGAGCCTCTCCTGGTTCTTTGAGACAATCCGGGGGGGGGTTTCCATGAAGCAGAATTAAAGGAATTAATTAGGATTAAGCTCATCAAAGTGAGAGTTCTGATCCATCATTGTGGCTTAAATGAGCCCCAGCTGAGTTACCATGGTAACTAGTGCTGGAGAACAAGTCTGCTCCAGACCAGGATAACTGTCCAGCTTATCTGAAGATGCTTTATGGATCTTTTGCAGGTTTTCTCGTTTATTGACGGCTAATTCAGCCTCCATATGGCATCCTACCTGTATTGTGAGCTCTCTTCAGCCAGAAAAAAGCAGTCTGTTCTCATGCTCTGTCCCCCCCCCCCCCCCTTCTTCTTCCTATAATGTCCTCTTGCATTTCTCTGCTTATGGCTGTTGTGTTAATATCTGGTTGCTGATGAGTGATGCGGCGCCAAACACTTGGCAGCTGCTCAGAGACGGCGTCCCGGAGCCGCTAGCCTGTTAGCCAGACTCACTGACAGGTAACCGATCGCAGGAGACCCGAGCCGAGCCGAGCCGAAACAGTGAGGTTGTAAATTGGGCGTAAAGTGAAACTCGGCTGTAACTTCATGCGGCGAGGTGGAAGCAAAAGTTGTGAGGTGCAGAGCCTGGGGATGCTGCTGGGCTGCTACGGCTCCAGAAATTTGCATAATTAATGCATCTGTGGTATCAAAGGAGTCAAAAACGCAGAGTTTTAAGGTTGGAAAGTTACATGGTGCGTCTCTAAGTCTTGTCTCATGTCCAATGGGTTGAAAGGGAAATCCCAAAGGAGCGTTTCTTCAGATGAATTCCACATTCTCGCTACTCGCGTCATGTCATAAAACTATATTAAACTCTTTTAAAATCAGATAACAACCTTTTTAATTGTTTTTAACATCGATAATAACCTTATTATTGTACATGTCAAACATTAAATGCAACAAGCTTAAACATTATAGTTAAGAAAAAAATAAATTCTTCCTGCATTTACCTTAAACACTCCCCTGAGGAGGACTTGAGTTGTTGGTCAGATAGAATGTATAAGCTACTTACTATTGTGGAAGAACTCAGTAAAGCTTATAAATAACCTTAAATGTACTGTTATATGTAGTCAAATGAATCCTGACGAGAGACAGAGCAGCAGTGGTCTACCATGTTACAGTGCCGTCCCAGTGTGTGCTCTGCACAAGCCTCTTAAGTGATCTGAGTCGGGTGACCTGAAGCATGAAACATCTAAAACCTGCAGGACCCTGGCCCTCGAGGTCTGGAGCTGAGGATCCCTGGTTTAGGGGGTATTTGGATGAAGATTTGTTCCACAAGGGTTGCTGAAAATTTTTTGATGAACATTGATTTAGAAATAAAACATGAACTGGGTTGTTACGTTGCCTGGCAACGGATTTAAATTTCGGTAGGAAATTTATGTTGACTTGTGTTGACATCCTAACATCTGGATTTCACTCGGTTATCTCGATTTATATTTTTTATTTTGGGGAAACCGTAGGGACGGCTCGGTGCACATTTTTTAACATTTCCACAGGAAAAAAACTGGGAAAGATGCCAGAATGATGATTTTTGGGATCCCGATCTTACCGATCCCACCCAGCTGTAGGCACGGCACTGCAATCCTCTCCTTGTTTGAATATGTGGTGGTTTTTATGTTGGCCAAAGCCACATGACAAGAAGAAAGAACACAAACTGGATGTCGGTCCACCATTCTCCTCCTTTGCTTCTATGTTGCTTTCTTCTTCCTTATAATTCAAGGAAGGCACGGCGCTGCTACGGCATCACACCGACGCATTTATCACTATCCAGCTGATACCACGCATACTGGGTAAGGGTACACTTGGTTGTGGAAACGGAGATCAGGGTTTACCAAACCAAACCAGCCCCTACTGACCCGAACCCATTAGTGGAAACAGACTGGTTCTGACTGAAGAGACCAAAACAAAACTGTTGATGGTTCCTGTACTGCTCCGTCTAGTCCAGGTTAACATGGACACGGGGTGGAGGACTATATACTGGGACGGGAAGGGGGGAGGTTTGAAGACAGCCTTAAAAGTATGAGTACGGGGGGGGTGTGTGTTTATTTTTGGAGCTGCTGAAGGAAACCTGAACCTGTCGGCTTAAAGAGGGAGATCATTGCAACACAAGTCCAGTCAACACACTATTCATTTCACTCCGTCAGCTCTGATTCAGCATCAACAAAAACAAACAGAGAACTTCATGAAACACTGACACGTGTCACTTTATTTAAACAGAACCAGTCAGAACCAGTTTTATGTTTAACATCAAACTTTCCTTTTCTTCAGAAAACTAAAGTTAAACATCATTTTTAATTAATCAGTTAAAAATAAGCTCAATAAAAATCACATTCATTTTTAAAATTTTAAACTCATTTAATATTTTGAGCTTTTTTCCATTTGAAATTTTTTTTATTTATTATTTTCAAAAAATTCTTTTGACTTTTCTATTTTGTATTTGTGACATTTACAATTATTGATTTGCCTCTTATTTAATTTAATATATCAGTTTTTCTTTTATCTTTTTGGATGATGTGGAATAAATAATTTGTTACTTTTGTTGTTTTATTTGTTGTTGCTGTTAATCAGTTGTTCATGTTTTTATTTAGTTTCTACCACCAGGTGTTTTGATGTTTAACATTTTGTCGTTAACAATGACTATTTATTGAATTTTGAACCCGGCGATGTCGTTCTGTCCGGTCGATCCAGACCTGCTGTCTCAGTTCTTCGGATCCTGGTTCTTGATCCAGCCTGGTTATTGGAGTGTTATTACCTGAGTGTTTCCCCCTGGTTTTGACTGAACTATTTGCACATGCTCAGTTTAAACTTCTCTGGAATCTGAATCCAGAATGTTAAACAGCTGCCCGGTAGGGATGTGAATCTTACAGCAACTCACGATTCAATCCGATTCTTGGGGTCCCGATTTGATTCTGTATCGATTCGCGATTCAAACCAATTTCAATTCACAATCAATCCTCTTTTAATAACAAAACGTGCTAATTAACTACATTCCTCTATAAGCCAGAAAGAGCTCTGAGGAATTGTTTCATTAGTTGAAAGAAAACTGGTTGGGTTTATAGATTTTTTAAAATTTTTTTGCTAACTTGCAAACTTTAACATGTCTTCGTCACTCAGCTGTAGCTTTGAAAGTAGTCAAGAAAATAATTTTTAAGTCTTTTTTAAAATATCGATTCTTGGAAATTTTGAATCGATTCAGAATCTTGATGAAGAATCTTGATTCTGATGTGAATCGTTTTTTATTTATTTTTGTTTGTTGTTCAATTTTTTTTATTTTATTTTTGGGCCCCCCTACTACCCGGGTCATCACAGAACCAGTCAGTGTTGCTACAGTTGAGCTGAACTTTTGTAGAATCTGATGATTCTGGTTCTTGTTTGAAGTAAAGATGCTGTCCCTCAGTGTTTTGGTCGGCCATGTTTCCAGGTCATGTGGTTAATCACATGATTGCTCTGTGTGTTTGTGCTGAATTATGTCCCTGTCTTCCTGTGTGTGCAGGAAGCCTCTTGGTTTCCAGGATCTCGGCGCTCACTTGGAAAAGCTGCTGTCAGAGGGTGAAGATGGTGAAGATGGCAAAGGTAAAGGAACGACCTGATTGGCTGAGATGTTTATTCAGAGGATCTTCATGATGTGAACCTTTTTGTCAATGTTTTCTTCCTCCAGATCAGAACGTTGAGGGTCGTCTGGGTCCACAACCCGTAGTTCTGGATCACACCAGCGGCTTCGAGGGACTCCTCTTTGTAGATGATGACCTGCTGGGGGTAAGGACTGGTGGAGACAGATGTAAACTGGTGGAGATGGAGTGAAGGCTGGTGGAGATAGTACTGACGGAGGTTTTGTGTCATGTTTCTGCAGGTCATCGGCCACAGCAACTTCAGCTCCATCAGAGCCACCACATGTGTTTTTAAAGGCAAGCCACTCACTCTGAAAGTGAAAATGTTCCTCTGGACTCACTGCAAACATCAAATTAGCCGTGTGCTGAAACAATATAGAAATTGAAGGACAAAATGAATGTCCACCCCTGGGTGCAGGGCTTCACGGCCTCAGAGCCGTCATTAAACAAACGAGATGACCCCAGTTCAGATGTTTTTATCTCTGAGGCTGATCTGCTCGTTCTTCTGTAGAATCTTGTGTATTGGCTCTTGATCTGCTTCTTTGGGATCTCCCCAAACCTGGCTTGTGATCCTGATGCTCTACAGCCTTTGCTTTTCTCTGTGGAAGCCTCTGAAGGCTCAGCTCAGCCTCATGCTTTGTATCTGCTGCATTCTGATTGGGTCCTCCTCAGAGCTGCAGAGCTGAGCTAACATTGTCTTCCAGTGAATTTCTCAGCCGATGGTGTTTCCAGGTTTCTTTCATTCTGATCAGTTTCTCATGAAACCCGACTGGCTTTGCGTCAACAGAACCATTCATGTTCATCATCAGAGCTTGGAACATCACGGAGAGCTTCAGATCTCTACATGTTTAACTTTTCAGGATTTTATTTCTCCTTCCTCCTCTTCCTCAGAGCTTTAATATGAAACTTTGTGACTCCGGTGTATAAACTGCTTTGAACAGAGTGTAAAGCCCAGCACTCATAACATCAGGACATACTGAGACCTCCTCTGCCTCCACCTCCAGCCTGTCTGTCTCCTGCAGTCAGGTGAAGAAACAACTGGAGAAACTGAACCAGAACGAGGCTGCAGGTCCAGATGATGTCAGCCCCGGGGTTTTGAAAACCTGCTCAGAACAACTATGTTGGATTCTGCAATATTACTCAGAGTCAAGAGAAGAGTTTCTGTGCTCTGGAAGCATCGTGCCTTATTCCAGCTTCTCAACCATCTTAACTAAATGACAACAGATCAGTTACAGTGAGTCGGTTGTTAAGGTCCTGCAGGTTCTGGATGTTTTCTGCTGCAGGACACCTGAATAAGATTAACGCAGAGTTTCTCTATCCTGCTCCTTGGAACCTCCTGCCCTTCATGTTCAGATGTTTCCAACTCCAGCACACCTCATTCAGATTAATCCAACTGCTTGTCAAGTCCTCTGCAAACCTGCTAATGAGCCATTCATCTCAGTCAGGTGTGTTACAGTATGGAAACATCTAAAACATGCAGGACAGTAGGATTGAGAAACACTGGATTAATGGGTCACCATGCTTAGGCAGAACATTTTAAAACCTGATGGACTGCAGCCCTCAAGGACCAGAGTTGCACATCCCTGATTCTCACATCATGAAAGTCCTACAGAGACAGTTGTTGGTTTGTGAGATGGTGAAAAAACGATCACCTCATCTAGAGCACGAATGGAACAAAAGAGATGATTGTGGATTTTAGGAGGAACAAAGCACCGTTTAGCACCTTGGAGTTCATCTAGACAACAGATTAGGCTGTTGTCTAATCTGTTGTTTTCCAATCTAATCTCCGGTTCACATTGCTGGTCTTAACGCTAGACTTGGATCTTTGAGTAAAAGATGGATCTGTACCAGGTGAGCTAAACATTGTCCCTCAAATCCTGCACATGGATGGGCTCCAGAGTATCAGCTTATCTATGTGCATCTTACTTTTTCTGTATTTGGTCAGAATATTCCAGGGGAAAAACCCTACTAAGGTCGACTGCTTTGAATGTTAGTTGGAAATGACTCACGAAGATCCAGGTGATTTTTATGAAGAAGAACGTTTTTTAGGGTCGAGTGCGTCATCTTTCTACGACCTTTGGGTTCACTTCCTTCAGGATCATCATTGGAGTTTGTAAGTGGAGTTTAGGAACTAGACCTTGTTCCTCGTCATGCTGATTGGTCAATATAAGTGTCAGTTATCAAAATCAAACAACGGATTACCAACACCCCCCAAGAACACATCAACGCCCCCGTCTTAAGAATAATGCTCTCAGCGTCCCCTGATGGTCTCTGAACGCCCCGTTGACGAACACTAATCTAAAAGAAGGGAGCAGACTCTACTTCTGGTCCTTCAGCGTCTGCACCAAGATGTTTCATATCTTCCATCAGTCTGTTGTAGAGAGTTCAGTCAGCTTTGCAGGATGAATTCATTAAAAAACTGTTCTAACAATACAATTTCCCTCTAGAGATAAAGTATATCTCATCAATTCTACAGTTATATAGAAATAAGTTTTCTGCCAAATAACAAACCCCATCAGACTGAAGCTCCTCTGTGTCTGCAGGGAAATGGGCCTACGAGGTTCTGATCTCATCCCAGGGTCTGATGCAGATCGGCTGGTGTACTCTGAACTGTCGCTTCAACCAGGAGGTAACACACACACGCTAACACACGCTAACACACATGCTAACACTGAATGAAGGCATAACCACAATCCTCCCCAGGAGAGATGACAGTACTGCTTCAAAATTTTGTTTGACCAAAATTTGTCAGTCTTTTAACAAAAAGACTACCTCTTACTTGTTTTTGTTCCTCTAGCAAACACATCTACAAGTTACATCTGACCCGAGTGTCCTCCATCTTTTTCAGTTTTACCTGAGGATGTGGAGGGAGGGTGCTAATCTTAGTTTCACACATTCTTGGTACTCACGCGTGTTTGCCTCTTAGCAGGTTCCTCTGGATATCATCTTCAGTAACTAGTTTTTATGTCCTCGTCCAAGCTGTTAAAACCAAAGTGTCTCCAGACATCAGATACGTCGTCGTGTTCAACTTTGTCTGCTTTCTGAACTTTCTCTGTACATTTTCAGTAACGGTGGAAGAAGTACTCAAACACTGTACTTAAGTAAAAGTATAAATTAAAAAAATGTACCACATTAACCTTTTTACTTGAGTAGTAGTAAATACTTGTTTTTTAATTTACTGAAAGCATTAAACTAAAAGTACTTGCAGGATGTATTGGCTAATCCAGTGGTCTACAATATCAATGCATCTATATTTCAACATATCAGTAGTATGGGGCAACATTTACAAAAGAATTAAGTTTTGACAGCAAATAGTACCAGGGTCATTATTCCAGTAAGTCTTATCACGACCATGGAGAATCTCAACTAGTGATCATCATGTTATGTTCAGATAGAAGACATCCTTGTAGCCTAATGCACTGGGATTTTTGCCAGTCAGTAAGGCCACTATCAGCCCAGGCCAACGAGAATTGTCCTGCTCCTCCAGAATCCATTTTGGGTATTTTACCAGCAGGCGGTGGCACTTTGGGTGAGCCCCGCTGTTGTTGAAGGAGATTCTAACGTTATCTGCCCACTTTCATTGGTCTAGCTAGCGGACCAATTTCCCATCGGATAGCCTGATCAATTTCGATTGAGTCTCCTGCAGCGTTCTGAGGAACCGTGTAATAATTTGAAATAAAACAAACGATAAAACCCCCAATTTGAATGTAATGTGTAACTCAATGTAGAAATGTAGTGGAGTAGAAAGTCAAAAGTATCCGTAACTAAATCTACTTAAGTAAAGTACAGATACCTGAAAATCAAACTGATTTTGATCAAATAGGTTTTCACTCCTCAACATCTCTAATAACACAGCTGCTCTGCTGCATGTTTAGTGGTGCAGCAGTGAAAAAGGTCCCCCGTCAAACAGTTTCCTGCTGCACCGTTTGCTCAACGGTGTTTACGCTGTTTAAACAGACAAATTCAGATCAGAACAGAAACGAAAACCAATTTTCACTATGAAGCTCCATGAACCAGTGTGAAGCAATATGAACTGATAGGACCAAATATGAACCAGTATACCGGCCAGTACTAACAGTGTCTGTGTTTAATTTTTTCTGTTACAACTGCATTGAGTTAAAAATGTTTTTGCTTTGTTTTATTGGTCATGTGACTTATTTGTGATGAGCTGAAGATAAAAGTGAAAACATTTCTGAGAGAATCAAACGGGCGGTGGTTGTATGTGCAGGAGGGAGTGGGCGACACTCCGGACTCGTACGCTTATGATGGGAACAGAGTGAGGAAGTGGAACGTGACAACCACCAACTACGGAAAGGTGAAGCTGTGTGTGTGTGTGTGTGTGTGTGTGTGTGTGTGTGTGTGTGTGTGTGTGTGTGTGTGTGTGTGTGTGTG
>JBBBVU010000003.1:5082348-5097180 GCA_037177055.1 Atherinosoma microstoma
GGGTGTCTCAATTCATAGGGCTGAAAACATTGTCCTTTACCTCCACACTTTGTTTAAAGGCGAAGGGGTAGGGCTAAAGGAGGGAATTGAGATTGGGCCTTAATCTCTGCTCCGTTTCACATCCTTTGCCATGATGAATCATTTAGGTTAACACTGTCCCCCCAGCTCTTCCTTGGAGCGTGCAGCTCTCCGTGACTTTTATTTACTTTGTGCTGTCATGAAAGTTTGATGCCATGTGTTTTAGTGAAGTGCTGCAGCTGGAGCATCGCATGGGAATTCCTTCCTAATGGAGGCAGACTTTATCCATGTTCAGGTTGGGTTCTGCAGAATAAACACAGGCATGTTATGATTTTGTGGTGGAGGTGCTACCCTGGCCCTCTGTTTCTGCCTACGGGCTGAGCGGCTTGTGGCGCTGCCTCTCGACCTGCCGACGGACTTCGACTGAACCCTGTTGGACTGCAGCGGGTGGTGATGTTTCATGTTCTGGTGTTTGACCCGCCTTAGGCTCAGCAGTCTGACTGAATTTAGGACTCGAAGTTCACAGTTCAAACCATGCCTCTGAACCTGAGGTTAAACATGGAACAACCCCTTCAGGCTCTCAGTGAGTGTAGAAAATGGATCAGAGACAAATCGAACCCGGTTCTGCACCCTGAATGCTGCAGAAATCTTTAGATTGGCTTGTTCAGAAACGTCTCAGTGACTCTGTGTCAGCAAAATGTGTGTGTGTGTGTGTGTGGGTGCCAGGATGAGTGTGAGTGTATGGGTGTGCATGTGGTGTGACAAGCCCCTTTGGGGGACGTCCTGGGTGGGCCTGGGGGGCGGTTGGATCTGGGCTCTCCCGCTGCACACTTAGTCATCAAAATACCAGAAAAATTGACAACACACAAAGACCTTTTGGGGGGGCATGTCATAGTGGGCGGGGCTGCTTGGGTGCCCCTCAATTTCAATTTCAATATCCGGTTGACAAGGTGGCAGAAGGTAGCACAACCGCGGTTTTTAGCCGGATGTCAGTGAACCTTAGCTTTAGCCTGCATTCCTCCGTTAGCTGGTTATATCCCGTTATATTTGTTAGCTCGTAGCTACAGGCAGCTCACAGTTTGATGGGTGTCAATCATTTGTCCCCATGCTCACAACCCACCCCCCTCAGCGCCACCTCGTTGCCCCTTCTTGTATTTTTCCAGGAGTGACGAGACTCGTGACGCTACCAAGATGGCCTCGGTGGGAACTGCCCACCAAGGGGTCCCCCTGGCCTCCCTCTGACCTTGTGCAGGCGGGGTCACATCTGCAGGATCACTGTTCTTTCAAACCTCTTCACTCTGTATATTCTGCATGCTGACACACTGTGTGCATTCCTGTAGTTTTATTTACGAATAGATACCCTCACTTGGTTTTTTTTCTGTGTTTTTGCTACTTTAGTTTTAGTTGAGATACATGGTTTCTTTTCATCTTGTTCATCTCTCATTGGTGCTCTTGACGGTTGTCGGCTTTGTCCTCCTGCAGGGGCTTGGGAATTATTTTTTTTTTCTGTACAGGTGTAGCAAGTTGTCTAAAGTCTGTGGTTGGATTGAAAGGCCATCGTTTTCTATCTGGAGTATCTTTGCCTCATTTTTCCCCCTGTCTATTCTCATTTTCTTTTTTGTTCTCTTTCTGTCCTTTTTCTGCCCGGTCAGGTCCAGCAATATTATGTAAATTCAGTAACAAACAATTATTCAAAATCAACAAATGTAAATAGATAAATAGAAGAAATAGAATTCATATTATTCATATTGGCAAAGCAAAGGGAAAAAAGTAAGATGTAAAAAAAAAAAAAAAAAATTCTTTAAAAATTTTTTTTACATTTACATTATTTTGCAGGTTTGTTTATTTATCTGATTGTCTACCGAAATGGTATTAACATGACTGACATAAGCACCTTCATCTTTATGATGCGTTTGCATCCTTACAGTTTTTCATGAATCCGGTGGAGCTGGTAAAGTACCGAGTTGCAGCTGTGCAGTGAATTGTGAAGTGACTGGTCGTGGGAACGGTCATGTGATCATTCAGAATTAAAATGATGTGTTCAGTGTTTCCTCAGTGCGGGTAATGTGGAGCTTGTCTTCCTCAGCTGGAAAAACCCCTTAGAGATCAGCTGATTTTGTTGTTGGTTATTGATGTGATTGAGGTAGAACATGCAAACATGGTGGCTGTGTGATCCCGTCAGAAACATAATAAGGAGGCAGACATAGTGCGGATAAAAAGGTTTATTACCACACAGAAACAGGAGGGTGATGGGTAGGGGGGGAGGGGGGTGTCAGTGCAGTGAAGACGATGAAACAAAAGCCGTTGGGGTCTTCCTGGGCGTTGTACTCTGCCTGTGGGGGGGGGAGTGTCTTTTGGGCCTTATGTGCCCCGTGCCTGCTGGGTCAGTCTTTCACACTTTAAATCAATTCTTATTTTGATGGTTTTTGTCTGAGACGTAATGAAAAAGACAAAAAGTTTTAGAAACGCTCCGCGATGAATTCACTGAGTGGCTCTTCTGCAGGACCTGATGTTTCAGAGCTTTTTGATTTATTTATTTCCTTTCAGATGTTTTCTGGCTTCTGCTTCGTCTGATGATGACGGTAATCAAGTTCCAGAGGAAGGAGCATCTCTATTTTTAGTTGCTAAAAGCTCTTCGTCTGTAAACTGTCTCACAGTGTGACAGAGCTGTGCTCACAAACCAACAAAAACCAGCAAAACAAACTAAAAAACCAACAAAAACATCAACAAAAACAACCAGAACAAAAAAGAAAACCTACAAAAAACCAGGAAGCTACAAAAGATCATATTTCTCTACATCTCTGTGTGAGACAAGAAGGCATCTGCAGCGAATGTTAAAGGGACGAGCTGTGAGTAAAGGGACGGTCAGGTAGTGCTCTCAAATATCTCTAACCTGGTCTCAGACTCTTCTAGTCTCTCTGAGGTCTCTAACCTGGTCTTAGACTCTCCTGGTCTCTGAGGTCTCTAACCTGGTCTCAGACTCTCCTGGTCTCTGAGGTCTCTAACGTGGTCTCAGACTCTCCTGGTCTCTCTGAGGTCTCTAACCTGGTCTCAGACTCTCCTGGTCTCTGAGGTCTCTAACGTGGTCTCAGACTCTCCTGGTCTCTCTGAGGTCTCTAACCTGGTCTCAGACTCTCCTGGTCTCTGAGGTCTCTAACCTGGTCTCAGACTCTTCCGGTCTCTAGTTCTTTGGTCTGAACTTTGATGGTTGTCCCTACCCTGTCACAGTGTGAAGGTTCTGTGTGTGTGGGGGGGCAGACCTGAGCAGACGGTACTGTTCGGACCTGTCTGGAAGAATTGCACGTGGAAGTGTTGATCGGCATCCGAGTGCATCGGAGCAGGAATCACATGACTGTCTGAGGAGCGGATTGTCCTGCTCAGGTCTGCCTCTGGTTGCAGGGGGGGGGGTTAAGGTTGGGGGAGTGGGGGGATGAAGGAAGTGGTGCCAGTCTGTGTCTCTCAGTGAGTCCTGTCTCTATGGCAACGTGATTGGCGTATCTGAGAAGACGGACACAAAGGCGTCCGTCTCCCCAGCCCTTTGATGCGGCTGGTTGTGGAGCTTCGGCTCCGCCCCCAGCAGTACACCGGGCCCCGCCCTCAGCCTGCCGTTCTGCTGCTCTTTGATTGGCTCCAGAAAGACCACATGCTTGTTGGTACTGACCTTGCGGCCGGGGCCTTCTGTGGTCGTTGGTGGGGTCGTGGTGAGAATGGAGGACTGCGCGCTCCCAGTCCCGACCTCATTGCCGTGGCTCGTAGTGGCTGTTGCCGGGGGCTGGGCGTGGGGCCAGGGAGGGCAGTGGCAGGGTGTCAGGTAGAGGTACATGAGGACCAGAACCAGGCTCACCACGCAGCCCAGCAGGGTGGTAAAGCCTGTGTTGAAAGACTCGTGAGCTCCGGCATCATGGTGCAGAGTCACGGTCACGTTGACCTCCATGGTCTCGTTCCGCTGCCGGTCCTGGGCCACGCACAGGTAGATCCCAGAATCCTGCTCTCGCGCCTCCACAATTTCCAGGCTGCCATTGGCAAACATCTTCAAGGATCCGTTGTTCCCCGGTGGTGCGACATACTCAAAGTTAGGTGCCACCCAGGAGAAGGTGACGGTGTTTCCAGACAGGGACGTGAAGCAGTGCAGCATCACTGGCGCCCCCGACCTCACCGAGACGCTTCTCTCCTCGTCCCACAGTGGGCGACTCATCAACGTCAGGTTACATCTCTCTGAGATGCGATTGTGCTCTAAGAAGGCCACGGTCCCTCTCTGAAGCCCAAAGATCAGGCAGATGTGCTCCCGTCTAAAGAATTTGACTGAGGAGTAGCCTCTTTGCTCCCAGATCCGAAACAGTCCGTACATGGAGCACTCGCACACAAGGGAATTGTTGTGCAGGTAGAGCCCCTTCTGGACGGACAGGGGCAGGTTTGATATATCCTCCAGGGGTAGTTTGGGAAGGCGGTTGGAGGACAGATCCAGCATGGACAGGTGGGGGTGGCTGTGCTTCTGGATGGTGAAGAAGGGGAAGTCGGTGAGGCGGTTGTGACTCAGGTAAGCCTTGTGGAGGTTGGTCAGTCCAGCCAGGGCCCGGCTCTCCACGCGCACGATCCGGTTGTTGAACAGCAGCAGTTCCTCCAGTCCGGGTAGCTCTTGGAAATAATGCTCCTCCAGAATACGAAGCTGATTGGATGACAGGTCCAGGTGTCGGAGCAGAGTCCCAGAGGAGTTTGTGAAAGCCCCCGGCTGGATTGTGGTCAGCTGGTTGTGCCCCAAACGTAACGTCTCCAATCGAGAGAGTCCCTCAAAGCTGCCCCCCTCCAACAACCTGATGCGGTTGTGGCTCAGGTCCAGGGTGGTGGCAGACACAGGGATTTCTGTCGGGACATGATCCAGTTGAAGAGCAGCGCAGCTCAGAATGTCTGAAGCAGAGAGGCACCTGCTCGCCGGGACCGAGCCAGGAGACTGGCCGATGTCCGCCTGGACCGGGCCAAGCCAGGGCAGCTGCAGACAAACCGTCAGCATGACCACAGACCACGGTGACCCCGCCCCTGCTGAGGCTGCAGGTGGTCCCGCCTCTCCCTGGAAACCGGCACGACCATCAACACGCAGCATGGCGGCGGCAGGCGATACGTTTGTCTGAGATAAGAAGAACCAAACAACTCCTTGTGTTCATCGCTCACATCCTCGATGCTCCAAAATTCATCTCATCTCCACAGAAACAGCCCTGTGATGGACCGGCCGACGGCACTGGATCTTCATTTTCACGAGGAAACGGACATTTCTCAGAGTCTCGTGACTAACGATGGAAGGATCAGACCTCTGCTCAGTCACTGGTTCATCGTGGAGACGACGCGTTCAGGTGTTGCAGAAGTCATCCAGGTGTTTGCAGCTACAGCATCAATCTTTTTTTTTCATCTGCGAGACGGTTAGAAAACTTCACTTCCTCTCATGTCCGGCTGTTATCTCAGAGCTCCTCCTCAGAATTCTTCCCAGCACTGAAGTCCTGTACGATGGAACTTTCTTCCTTTTCTCTAAAATTCTTCTCCAAAAAAGCAGAAGAAGATTTTTTCCGTCCTGTTTAAAACTGTGTGCGTCTTTACTCCGTGGAGGATCGCAGTCTGAGCCGAGCACCGCCCCGAGCGGAACATCACTGTGTAAGAGATCAGCATCCAGTCCTCTCCAGGCTTCCCCGAGTGTGCCGGAGCTGCTTTCCTCCGGCTGATCGGAGAACAGCTGCTTTCTCCTCCTCCTCCTCTGCTGCTGGAGGATTTTCACTGAAATCCCATCCTGAAGCATCCAGCTGCGAGAGGTGTCTCGGCGCCCTTCATCGCCTCCTCCGAGGCTCGTAAAGTTCCCGCTGGTCCGGTCTGGATGTCACCGTGTGTGCATGTGTGTGTGTGTGCTGAGCTGCTGCCTCCTTCTGTTTACAGCTCATCTGTGAGCCGTCTACTGCTTCTGGTGCTTTCCCAGCTCCTCCTCCTCCTCCTCTCTCACTTTGTTTTCACCCTCTCTGATGGCTTATGTTGCCACAGAAGGAGCTCTGTGAGCCTGAGTCCTTAGAGGATTTGATTTGCTGCTGAGATGCGAGCGAGCCTCTTCCTCCCTCTTCTTCAGCTTCAGTCTAATACAAACTGGACTGGTTCTACATCTTCTGAGACCAGGAGAGATCGGATAAGTGAGACGTTGAGGCCGATATGTTGGCAGAATAATTTTCAGAATTCAGTTTTCTTCTTTTTTTTCAAAACCCCATCATTCCAAGCAGAAAAGATGGATCCATCATGGATCCAGTAGTCGTCTGTCTGGCATTCCTTAGAAACATGTGGAATTATTTCCATTTATAAAATGTCTGGTTGTGATCTAATGAGGAAAATGTGGTTATCCAAAGGCGATTAAGTCAGACTGTACCATCTTGATTATTTAAACTAAGTAGTAAATATATTTGGTTGGAGACTCTAAATAAGGTTTACACTCATTCCTGAATTACTGTCAAATAATGACAAATAAAAATGTATTATTTCCGTTTATTTCCATGATGTGAAGATTTTAAAGCTCAGCATTTCATAACTGAATGCAGTCCCAATCGGATTGAGATATTTTCAAACATATCGTATCTTGATGTAACCTGTGGTTCGCACTGTCGTTTTAGGACAGATTGGGATTTATCCCACTAGATTAGAAAACCATCATAGATTATCTGATCACAGAACGACTCTACGATTGGAAAGATCGGATCAGACAAGAAATGTAAATAAAAAGAAAATGTATTTTAGTAAATAAAAAGTGGAGGGTGTGAAATACCTTTCTGCTAACCGGCCAATAGGAGCGCAGCGTGTTGAGCAACCTGGTGCTGGCTCATGCAGCTCATTAAAACCGACTTCCTGTTCACAGTCAGCAGGTTTCATCTTCATCGGTCACATGATTGACACAACCTTTTCCATGAGATCAGCCTGCAGCTGATTATCCCGTGTTTTCCTTCATGTTGCGTTTCCTCGGCCGGTTCTGGTACCGTTAGAACTCTCAGTCCGATGCTTCGTCCTTTTCTTTCTTTTTACTTTTTACCGAAACAGAAAACTCATTGGACCCGAGTGTCGACTTCAAACTGTCGGTGACATTTCCAGGCCAAACGTTGTGACTCAGTCCGCTCCTCTTTGCTTCTATTTCCATCCACGCAGCTCCTCTTCATCCTCCTCCTCCTCCTCCCAGTGAGAACAGGTGAAGGTCACAGTCTCTCTGTGAGCCGTCAGAGTTGTTTTAATTCTGGGGTTTTACAGGAAATGTCAGCGTGCGTCTTCCTCCTCTGCAGGACGCTGCCGACCTATCAGACGCTTCCAGCTGGAGACACAAGACCTTCAGACCCCCCCCCCCCCGGGGATGCACCAACTGGCTCTAACCGGTCTCTCTGGAGATTTTCCCTGCTGATCTGATTCAGATTGTTTCATGAAATCATTTTTTCAGGTTTTCATTTTGTCCAGAACGTGTCCAGACTTGCAGACTCTCTGCAAAAATACAGGAGCTCCAGTTCCTGAAGGAGGAATCTGCTTTAACTCTGAAATCAGTGATTGTTGCTGAATATTTAGACCGGATCAGAAGGAAAACGGGATCCTGGAACAGGATGATGTTACTGGATATTTCCTCTGAGCTCAAATAGTCACGTTCACTTATTCATCCTGAGATCTGGGTGATTTCTCGGGAGATTTTCTGAGTTTGGAGCCAGCTGAAAACATCTGGATGGAGCTCTGACAGATGGTTCGTCAGTTATTGGAGCAAATCGAGTTGGAGGACATGATGTTCATCCATCGGTCGGTCGTACATTAGGGACGCTTCACAGAGCCGTCAGTCTCTGCTGAATCCAAACATTATCAGCTATTTAACGGCTGAGAGGTCAGGAGATTGTTCCCCAGAGTCTAAACATGTTAGCATGTCCTTGAACATAACACTGAAGCCTAAGCTGCTCTGATGTGTTCATGAAGAGAAAAATCTGGATGCTGCAAGCAGGATTTAGATTTAATTAAAAGTTCTGGACAGAAACATGTCAAATGTTTTAGAAATTAAAAGATATATCCACACAGAACATTTCAGGAGATGACACAATGTTCTGTTCAGTATCTGGTTAAACTAAATATTTAGGTTTTTTTGTTTTTTCCAAAGTTGATTTAATGACATTTGTTGGACCTATACAGAACTCACACATGTTCTGATTATGCAGCTTTTGTTCCAATGAACCAGTCGTAATGTTGGATCTGGTTCTTGGTTTGTGTTGGATGTAAACCAGGTCTCTGGAGGAGCAGCTGGACTTCACAATCCTCTAAAGAACTCTGTCTGGTGATAATAGATCCACATGAAGTGGGACCGGGTTTGGGTCAGATTGTGTCAGTACAGACTGAGGCAGAACCAGGCGTGTGTCCTGGTTCAGACAAGGGGGATCTCTGCTTCTGAGAGCTCAGTTTGAATGAAATTTGACCTGAAAATGGAGGTCTGTCGTCATGGTAGCAGCTGAACCTTCCCTCTTCTCTCTGCCCTCTCTCCAGGATGTCCCGAGCTGCCTCCGTTCTCCTCTCCGACCCCTGCTTCCAGCTCCACTCCATCCAGCACCTCCTGGGGGAGGCGGGAGACTCCTGTGGCTCCTCGGCGGCCATCGCCCCCGCCGCCCGTCCAGCGGTCGGGACCTTGGGCTCGTCTACGGCGCCTCAAGCTGCCGGGAACGGCTCGGAGCGGAAACACTTCTCCCTGCATGCATGTGAGTCTGAGCGAATGTCACTGGTGGCCTCACTCAATCAGATGGTCGGGTACACTGTGGGTACTGTAGGAACAAACTGTTGATCAGATACAAGACTCATTAATCATTAAACGGCTTCTTCAGTTCAACATCCTGAAAAAAAAAAGACAAAATGTACAGTTTGAGCACAGAAGCTGATCACGGAAAAAAGTCAAGATTGTAAATTGTGATGGAGATTTTCTTATTTGTCATTGGTTAAAATAATCCTGTCAGATTCTTCTGACAGTCTGCCCCCCACTCAGACGCAGCATCCTGTTCACACCCTCAGTCTGACTCCAGATCAGCCAGCTGTCAATCATCTGTCCGCTCTGACTAAAAACATTTTCATCTGAAGCTGATGTTTCACACAGAAAGGATGGAAGGGGAGGGTAGAGGAGTGAGGAGTGGCGCCAGCTGCCAGTCTGAGCATCAGTGTTGTGTTATCACCTCTCCATCATGTGACACGTGGCGTCGTGTCACTGTGTGGGCGTGTTGTGATTCCTAGGTGTGAACCTGGAGTCGGGCTGTCGCTGCCGGCAACGGCCCGACCCCCACCGCATCCCGCTCTGTCGTCATGGAAACACAAGCAGTTTCCATGACCACCTTGTGTGGCATCAGCAAACAGACTTGCTGTCTGTCATTTGATTGTTGTGGACAGGAAAAAAACACTCCAGTCACATGACCAGCTGAAGGCTTCGATCCGCTGACTCAGTGGTAGATCATGAGCTCAGTGTGAGGTTTCCTTCATGAGGAAATCTTTGAAAGGCAGAAAATCAGAATCACAAATCCAGCTCATTTTCATGAATCCGACTGGTTGCCATGAATATGACTCAGTTCCATCAATCTGACTCGTTTCCATCAGCCCAATCCGATGTTACAGTGAATTTGTTTCATTTAAACTAATCTGACTTATTTTCTTCAATCCGACATGTTTCAAGGAATCCGACTCCTTTCCATCGACCCGACTTGTTTCCTTAAATCCATCTCATTTTCCATCAATCTGACTTGTTTTCATCAATCTGACTTGTTTTCATCAATCCAACTTCTTTCCTTCAATCTAATTTGTTTCCCACAATCAGGTTTATTTCCATGAATCAACTAGGTTGTGTAGAGTCACCAGATGGCTCGGTATAGGCTACGCTGCTGCTGGTTGGAATTCAC
The DNA here is from genome assembly GCA_037177055.1 of Atherinosoma microstoma. NCBI lineage: Eukaryota > Metazoa > Chordata > Actinopteri > Atheriniformes > Atherinidae > Atherinosoma > Atherinosoma microstoma. The sequence continues at coordinate 5,092,269 of JBBBVU010000003.1, forward strand.
TGGAAGACGATGTAGTTCTAACAGGAAACAAACAACAACTGTGGTGGACATCCACAGAGGAAAATGGAGATGGCTCCTCTTCAGGAAGTCCTTTAATCTCTGGGAATATGTGGGATGTTCAGAGTTCTGATCTGTTCTGGTCCAGGTTTTTAGTGCAACAAGGTTCTGATGACAGTGTTCCCGCCTGCTGAAATGGACCGGAGCAACAAAGAAATCCTACGATTTACAGCCGACACCATGGACGGTGTGAGCTGGTTCGGTGGTGGTCGTGCGTCTCTGGTCGTGTATTTATGGGTGTGTATTTGTGGGTGTGTATTTGTAGACGTGTATCTGTGGTTGTGTAGTTGTGGGTGTGTATTTGTAGACGTGTATTTGTGGGTGTGTATCTGTGGTTGTGTAGTTGTGGGTGTGTATTTGTAGACGTGTATCTGTGGTTGTGTATTTGTGGGTGTGTATTTGTAGACGTGTATCTGTGGTTGTGTATTTATGGGTGTGTATTTGTAGACGTGTATCTGTGGTTGTGTATCTGTGGGTGTGTTTTTATGGGTGTGTATTTGTAGACGTGTATCTGTGGTTGTGTTTTTGAAGGTGTGTATTTGTAGACGTGTATCTGTGTTTGTGTATTTGTGGGTGTGTTTTTATGGGTGTGTATTTGTAGACGTGTATCTGTGGTTGTGTAGTTGTGGGTGTCGGGTGTGTAGCGGAGGGTGTGGCCCTCGGCTCTGCAGCTGATTCCGTCTCTGAGTCATTTTTTCTTCCGGCTGCAGTTATTCTGGAGAAATTAGTCTTTGGACGCTTGTTTTCTTGTCCTCCATCCGTCCTCTGCTTCCTGTCTCTGGACTTTCCTCCAGGATTTGTCTCTGAATGTCTTCAATCTGATTTGAGGTTTTGGTTGAATAAAAAGCACCTTAAAGCGAGAAGTGATGATGAAATGATCAGGTGTTCCAGTTCAGGTAAACGACAACAACCTGTGTAAAGCGGAGCTTCAGGAGTCAGATGTTCAGGTTTGGGGGTGGAGGTAAAAACAAGCGGGGCAGTGATGCTTGAATGATCCCACCTCAGCTCCGACATTCCTCTGAACATCATTCAGAGTCCACCAGCAGAATAATGATGCTCCGTGGGAAGCATATGTGCATTTCCATAATTTTTTCCTGCTTTTTCTGCACGTAGTAAAATCCTCAGGCTCCGAATGTTTTATGGATGAGATGTTAGAGCATCAGACGTCTCGTTAACATCCAGCACTCGTATTGTTTCCTTCAGAGGAGACGGCTAATTTATTTACTCAGTAAAAACTACAAATGAGAAAGCTGCAGGGAACATGTTGTGCTCTGGCGGTAATCAGGGAACAACGTAGAATCACTTTGTTCTGTGTGGAGAACACTCGGCCGAGTGTGTTCCTGTCATATTTCATAACAAGACTGTCTGAAATAAGGATGTGGTGGGAAGATAAAGAACAAACTGAGCAGATAAGTTTACACTCAGAAATAAACTGCAGGTTCAGACGCTGAAGTCTGCTTAGATTTCACATCACTCAGAGGAATGAGTGTTCAGACCTCCAGGATCTGGAAGCTGGAGTGATTTTCTTTCTTAAATTCAGCACCTCTTGTTCATAAAACTGCATCAAAGTACGAGACCTAATATTGGGTCTGTTTGGCTGCAACAGGAAAAACCATCGAATGTCCCGAGCGGTTTAAGCACATTCACCGAAACATCAGGAATTCACATCTCAGACCAGCAACACGTGCTGTGTTCGGAGTCAACCGGACCTCATGTGGACCTGGTTTGTTGACGACTGGCTGAAATGTGCAGGATAGAGATGGAGCTAAACGCACACGTGCTCGGGAAGATGGTGAGATGATCCGTACGATCAGTTGTACGATCTTCATGCTCAGCAAGTGGAAAGAAACGCTCTGTGTGAGGTTTTATTGACATTACCAAAAACCTGGACACAGAAACACAGCGTCACTGAGGACAGACAGCTGAGACGGGACTGCAACACCGGGATAACTCCCCCAGCTTCAGTTACTGCCCCGTGTTGAATGAGAACTCATTACAGCTCCTCTTTTGTCAGAGCTGAACCCACTCCGGCAGCTCCAGTTCTGCAATAATAACTCTGTCAGGTTTTCATTTTCACATTCAAGCAGTGGATTTATTCAGGGTGATTATGCAGCATGAGTCTGAGCGCATAGAGAATAAATCTAGTTGTTTCAGAGCACCAATAAAGCTTCAGACACTGCAGCCCTTCTGCAGAAAGAACCACCGCTGGAGTTATGACACAGTCTGAGAGGTCCACACCGGATCAATCATAATGACCCCTCAGCTGATTCCACATCCAACCTCAGCAGGAATCCATCTTTTGATCGACGGCGCGTCCGCTCTGGTTTTCTGTTCAGATCGTTCAGCAGCTGATCGGCTCTGCTGTTGGTCTTTTACAGGCTGAACTGGGAAAAAATGACTGATCCTGATCCCGCGTCATTTCTTTATTTTAATGTAAACAGCTGCAGAGATTTACTGAAACATAAATCTAAATCCAGTATCTGAGTCAGAACCAGAGTTGGTCAAGTTGTAAGGAGTTCTGAGCAGCTTTATTCTTCAACACAGTCTGAGCTCTCTTAAGCCCCCATCCCCCAAGGGGTCCGGCTCTCTACGGGACGGCTCGGTGCACATCATTTTTGTTCATTTGAGCAGGTAAAAAACTGGGAAAGCTACCAGAATATCTGATCCGAGCCATCCTACTTTCTTGGGACTGTTCCATTGGTGGTCCCAATCTAACCGAGCCCAACCAAAAGGCTGATTGGCTGAAAGAACAATCACTTCCTGTGAGACTTGGCAATAAGAACAAAGCGGGAACTGCTCCATGTTTAAATATACGCTGGATTTTTTTGTTTAAAGCCAAGAAGAAAACACAAACTGCTGGATGTCCACCATTCTCCTCCTTTTGTTTCTGTGTCGTGTTATTTTTGATTTAAGGAAGGCATCGCAGCACTAAAATGTTGCTATTATGTAACTCCATCCATCGTATCCATCATTCTCTGGCTTATACTCCACCTACCAGGTAAGGGTACAATTGGCTGTGGAAATGGAGATCGGGATTTACCGGACCAAACCGGACCCTGTGGTGGAAATCGGACTAAAGACTACTCCCAATTTCCTGTCGGAGTCGTTCACATTGTGCTGGGAAGCCGAGGTCAGGAATATTGGAAAGTGGTCAGAAGAGTCAACAATCAATACCTCCATTTTATTTGGATTCAACATTAAAAGATGTAAAATCGAGACGTTGATGTCATTAAGTTTTGCCAGTAGGTTGTTGAATGAATTATAAGAACATAGATTTGGGTACCATCAGCATGAAAACGGTGTGAAATGTTATATAAAGGTAACCTGTGCAATAAAAACAATGATGGACAGAGATTGGACCACAAACCGCTGGATGTCCACCATTCTCCTTGTTTCTGTGTTGTTCTTCAGTATAATTCGAGGATGGTGTCGCAGTTTTCTCTTGGTGGAAACGATCCGTTAGACAAACTTTTTGTCATTTTTTTAAGTAATCTTCAGAAATGGTTCTCCAGGCTACTTGAAGGAATTTCCAAAGCTCTTCTTAACTAGATGATATTTTTCCCAGAGTGACTTGTACAGACATTTAAGACTGAAACCACTCTCTAGCCATTAGTTTCCACTTTCTCCAGCGGTGCCCCGTAATTAATGGTTTTATTAATAACTCTCCTTGGATGCATGATAATGTCTTGAAGGACTTCCTTATGCTTTTCTTTAATGTTCGCTGCCTTTTGTTCTACCAGAGAACGATGAAGGCCTCCCGTGTTGGGATGCAGCTGAGTCTGACCGAACGTGTTGATGTTACATGAGAAGAGTTTAACTCGGCTAAACAGAAACGAAGATAAATGCTGAAGAGGCTTCATGGATGTTGGTCTCTGTCAGGATTAACCTTCCTCTCCTCTCCCTCCACATCTGTCCATAATTCTCATCCGTTTTCCTCTGAAGATGCTCTCAGTGTGACTCTAATAGTCGGGGTTTCAGCCCCCCGCCCTCATTGCGGACCAACATGGCAGCGGTCCAACAAGCCAATATCTCAGCCCCGGCCGACCGCTCCCTCTCTGAAACATGAGCCGTTTGATTACAGGAGGAGGAGAAAAGGGAGGCTTCCAGGGCAGTAAATGGAAAGACAAATCGAAATCCATCAAGTGAGAGGCTAAGATGGAGAAGAGGTGAAGTAATGGAGCAGAGGGAGGAGGAAGCTGAAGAACAGCTCTGCTTGGTGGGAGAGATGCTGAGTCCAGTTTCAGCTTGGGTCCTGTTGGTATTACATCTCCCCTCTGCTTCACACGTAAACACAACAGGACCCTCCGTTTATCACATCTCGTCTGAAGCAAACAACTTCTGGTTGATCCTGTTTTCAGCTGAAAGACAATTAAAAACACCAGTCCTCAGTCTGCATACACAGATCCGTCAGGCCTTCCAGCACGAGGTTGCTCTGCAGTCAGCCGGACCTGGTCCATACCTGTAGGAGACCTGAGAGCTCAGACTAGAACACAACACAGAGAAAAAATACCCGACCGGAGAGCTCCTACTTTTCTGGTTTTACTCGTCTTGATTGTGGCTGCGATGCAACGTAACATGAGAGATCCTTTTAACTTGAGATAATGTTTCAGACTCATCCACCAGGATGTCCAAGCAATCTTTCTGACAAAGACGACATAGACTACGAAGAAACTAGGCCACGATAGAGTGAAACAGCCAGTTTGTGGTTTGTTTTACACCAAACACCCGTAGCAACTATTGCCCCTTTTACACTAGCACCTACTCAGCCCAGCCCGGCCCAGCCTTCATTCAGCCGACTCCACACCACCCCGGTTTCGTCTGTTCCCATTACAGCCGCGGCCGTCCTCAGTGTGGG
>JBBBVU010000003.1:5148232-5162998 GCA_037177055.1 Atherinosoma microstoma
GATAGATAGATAGATAGATAGATAGATAGATAGATAGATAGATAGATAGATAGATAGATAGATAGATAGATACTTTCTATTGATACAAGATGAGAAAGGAAAATGTCTGTGTCCAGGCCCCAAATTTTAATACAACTCTATAAATACAGCAACACAATCACTATCCAGGTTACATAAGAACTTTTTCACCGATTTTTCTTGTTTAAAAACTTTACACTTCAACGCTGACATAAACAATCACACGGAGGTGAGAACGTATCTTTTATCAAACTTAGACACGGAGCTGTACGAGATAATGAAGTAATGAAGCCTTAATGCCTCAAATGCATCACACACAGTCAGCCAGCAGATGGAGCTCTTTTTAACCGTATCATGGGTTTCGATGTGCTGAGTTGATTCCTCAGCAGTTGTGTCAAAGTAAATCTGTGTTTCATGAGGCTTCAGTTTCACCATCCCTATGGGGCAGAAATCCAGGGACAGAAAACAGGCCATAAACAAAGTTCCAGATACAGTGATGTTACACTGGAAGCGGATGGCTCGACTTTGCATCAGTCTTCCAAAGTATCGTGGCAGACGTCTCGATGCAAAAAAATCATGTGACTTTCCAAATGAAGCTTCATGACGTCACACGCAAATCACTGACGTGTCGCGCCAGTTTTAAATTTAGGACAGGGTTATCAATGTCTCAGTGCTTATAAACGAGCAGAATCCATCCAAACCTAATAAGAGGAGGAGACTCTGCGTGCACATAGTTGCTATTGTTTCATTGAATAACAAACAGGGTGAGACAGATTTAGTTAAGATTAGTGTAACATTAAATCTACTGACATACAATCCTACCCTTGAATTGGCACACAGACAATCACATTTATTTACATACTTACATTCTTACATGCACACATTAAGCACACATACAATATTGCCAAAGAACATCTATTTGATGAATCAGGCCTCAAAGACACAATCCATCGTCTCATCACTGACAATGCTGCAAAGATGGTGGCTTGTGCTAAACTACTCAGGTTATGCAACCTTGTTTTGCCCAAAGTTTAAATTTGGTGGTAAAAAAGAGGCACCAGACACAACACCTGAACTTGCAGATATCCACACAAGAGCAAGAATTTATATATTTTTCTTTTTTTTCAAAACCAGTACAAGGGGCAAGGAAAAGCTTACAGAAGTTCAGGGACAGCTGGAGAAACCTCCTCAAAAACTGATTCATGAGTCTGAAACCAGGTGGAATTAAACTTTCTACATGTCGCGTCTACACGAGCAGTGGGAGCAGCAGTAACGTCTTTCAACAGAAGTGGTATCACAAAGCTTTGTGGACTATGAGACTGTGGCTGAGTGCCTTGAGGTTTTGGGACTAATATAAATAGCTTCCCCTGAGTTTTCAGAAGAATAGAAGGTGTCTGCATCCAAAGTCATACTCATAATTTGAAATGATACAGCATGTGATCACAGCTAAGTCTTCATCCCTAATCCATCCTTGTGCACAACACCTGAGCCAAAATTTGCTGCAATTTTTAATGACAAGGCGCAGTGTGGAAAACATTTGGGTCCTGGCAATGACCGCTGTCCTGGACCCAAGACTTAACACATATGGTAACCAAACCAATGCACAAGAGGCAGTTTCAAGAGTCGCTGCAGAATGTGCAGGATACATGAAATCAGAACGTGTCACACCTTCAACATCCTCTTAATTTTACTACTACTTGTACTGGGTCTATCAAAGAATGATATGTATTTACACTGTTTTTTCTTTCCTATTTTCACAGCCCACAACAGTGGAAGCGCAAGGTCAACCAACACAAGAGGCTGACTCTGACAATCTGCGGGAGCTTCTGGAAAGCAGAGTTAGTTGGTTGCAATAGTCTTTGTGAAAAAAAACTCGAAAATCTTTCAGACATAAGTGCATACCGTGGGTTTCAGCCCCTGTTCTGACTTCCTGCAGGTGCAACTTGAAGAGATCAAAGCACAACAGCTGAAGCAATAGTGGAGGTTCAGCGTTACTTGGCTGAGACCTACCTCTCCAGAGGAGAAGCTCCATGAAAATACTGGAACTCAATGGCAGCAGTTTATCCCAGTGAAGCTTGCCAAGAGATGCTTACACATGCCAGCTACTTCTGTGCATGTGAAAGGGTCTTCTCTACAGCTGGAGAGGTTGTAACGAAGAAGAGGAACAGACTGAAGCAAATCTCCGCTGAAATGATCCTGTTCCTAAATGAAAAAAACGTGCCAACACTCTCGAAATGCCCTTTTCAGCTTCAGCATTTAGTCCCCTTTCCCAAAAAAGTATTTTGAAAATGTAAAAACAAACACCTTCTACACTGTATTTTGTGCTGTCCCACTATAACACAAGTAGATTAAGATCTTTAAAAGGAAACAGATTTCAGGATGCACATAGAACCTTCATTGTTCCACCCAGCAATCACGGCTGAAGATGAGCAAGATGCATTCAAATGCAGCTCAGAAAAACTACTTTCACTTTGCTGTGGAAGATTGCATGTTTTGCTTTAATTAATCTTTTAATTTCTGAGACCTATTGTATCACTTTATGATAAAAACGCTGCTTAAAGCCCTGTTATATAAAATCTCCTTGTCTTTTGCCCCCTTGTGGATACCTTTGGCACTACACTGATTGTGACAGATCACATGGTAATGAATTGTACATATATGCAAATTATTTAGTTCGTCCTCTTGTTAAAGGACTAAATAAATACTTCAGATTAAAATGTAAAAAAAAAATCTGTTAATTATTTCTTGAATCAGGCTTTAAAGGGTGAAATTGATTAACTTGTTTACTCTAAATGTGTCTTATCTGCTGATGTTTTCTATTGATTTCAAATACAAGTTCAGTACATCACACTCACACAGCAACTCTAAATATCAAAAAGTGCAAATTAATACCAGACCGTTTATGAATTAGCTGCACCGATGATGTTAAAAACTATACTGGTATGATGGAAGCCAGCTCCAAAATAAAGCAAATTAATATGGGTGTTACATTTACAGTGTATCAAATGACCAAGCCCCACTATTATTTAAGTACTAGTGTTACTGTGGTGGTTGGAGGGCCCCCAAATCAAATTCTGCTTAGGGCCCCATGAAATTTTACTTTCTCCACTAACTCCTCGTGCAGCTCAGGATGGAGGCTTGAATCTAAGGATAAAATAAAAGAGAAAGAAAGAAAAGTTTTGATCCAATCAATTGGTTTCCTTCCATCCATCCATTTTCTGTACCGCTTAATCCAATTCATGGTTGCAGGTGGGCTGGAGACCATCCCAGCAATTAGCGGGGGAGAGGCAGGGTACACCCTGGACAGGTCTTTAAATGTGATCTGACCCCCTGCAGGATAAAATGAAAGATAAAGTCTGTAGCAGAATTTCTCTGGACGTCTGTTTGTGTTTTCTGCTGCTTCCTGAAGGGAGTTAGAAAATGATGAGGATGCTCTGAGCTATAAACACAGCTGAGATCATACCATCACCCCCTCTCAGCAATCTGCACAGTAAATATTGTTATTTGCTCTAAGTGGTGCCGCTTTCATCTACTCGGGAAAAGCTGGGACACATTCAGCAGATATTCCAGTTTTCTCTTAGCGGAGCTGAACGCTGAAATCCATTTTCACTTGAGCCACTATTTCATTTTGTGTTTATTTCAGTTCAACCGTGTCAACCTATTTCACTTTGTTTCATCAGGAGCTCAGAGGCTACACAACAGCTTCAGAATCAGAGTTTAGGAACAAAACTTTCTACAAGAATAAATAAATAAATTATTAATCCACATCAGCCACCAGGGTCTAGCCTCTGTATAAATAATGTACAGTTTTTCTGCCTGTTTGTCTCCATTTCTTTGCTTTTCCTTCTGACTCAGCAGTTCGGAAGTCCAACACTGTTTCATCAGTTTAGAGAGGATTAGGGAAAGATTTAAAGGCTTAATGTTTCTGTTTGTTTCTCCAAACTTAGAAAAGAAATATTTATGTCCAATAACAGTAACAACCTGTTCAGATAATGTCAAACAAAATGTTGAATAGTGGTGTAATGTTTCAGTTGGATAGAAAGTTTTATTACTAAATAAAAACTGCAGTGTTGGAGTAAGTCTGATGGAACAAATGAAGGAATGATTTTAAATATAAGCTCCTCCTGGGTCATTGCAGCTGATGTTTGTTTTCCAGGGAAAAACTGATTCTAACCTGAATCTCATTTGGTTTCTTCTCCCCCTCAGACTCATTTTTTCCTTTTAACTTTCTTCATCTTATCATCACCCCTCGTCTTCCTCTCTCCGTTTTCCTGAGTGGACCCTCTCTGTGAGCTGGTAGAGGATGAGGATGATTAAGATGGATGTCCGGCTGCTCTGGGTGAAGACCTGAACTGACCCGTGTGGGTTCCCTGCTGCAGCTGGTCTGAGTCAACGCTTCCTTCGGTCTTTTGCCAAATCAGCTGCTGACTGATGGTGTTTGACAAAAGAGGGAAAAGGTCAAAGACGGCAGGACGGCTTGTTGTCCAATATGAGACGGACTGAGAGAGACGGCAGCTGCAGATGTCAACTTACAGAGAATCAGCATGAATGAGGCGGAAAAGGGATTTTTTTTACATCAAGGATGGTCACAGTGTGGTTTGTTTTACCAGGTCTGAGAGGAAAACAGGATCATTCATTCATTCATTCATTCATTCATTCATTCATCCATTCATTCATTCATTCATTCATTTCACTTTCTTTAAGATAAATGTTGGTCCATAAGAAAATAGAATGGAAAATCTGTGTCCAATTGTTGTTGGGATTTTTTTGAGTTTAGGTTCTGGTTCTATTGGTTTTGGTTCTATCTGCACCTGCTTCAGTGTGTTTGGTTCTGTGCGGTTCTGGTCCTTTGAGCAGTCTCTGTTCATTTGGTTCCGATTGATCAAATTTCTTTAACTTGTCCTATCCAGCATCATGACAGCAGGATGATGGTCTGGCTGCTGTGTTGTGCTGAACAAACTTGCTTTGCCAGGAAGACCTCTAAGGATAAAAGGCTCCTCTTGATACTTAAATTGAATTATTCTACTGCTGAATTTACATATTAATGCTGAAGCTGACAGGGAGGGTAATAGAAAGTAGAGAGTAAACAGAAGAGAAAATGAGAGGCAAGGGAACAAAAGGGAGACAAGGATACACTGGATAGAAAGCAACAGCATCACATGTTCAATCAGAACAGAAAAACCAGACAACAAACTGCTTCCTGTACGGAAATAAAAGACACCTACAGCATCTGCAAGCAAAACAAAGCTGACAATCATCAGGAGCTCCTCTAAAGAGACGGACGAGGAAAAAAACATTAATCACAACAAAAACATCAGTGACACAAAGAAAAGAATAAAAAGGTAACACGGGACGACACAGTGGCTGCATCTGCAGGTTAGTGAATGTGGAGGCAAAATATCAGGAGTGAGTAGTGATGAGTGTGATCCTGCAAATGTGACCGGGCCGCTGCAACGATTAGAGGTAGACCAGGGCGCCCCAAGACCTGAGACCAGCAGCCACCCCAGAGCACGAGTCCCACCACAAGGACAACCACGCATCTGGGTAGATGTGTGATTGTCTCATGGCCGTGGAGCACAGGCCCCTGGGGATCAGAGACAACAGATGTCATTTTGATGGCAGAGTGATGTTCGTTACATACATTCCTGGAGCCTTATCTGTACTACCGCGTCCCAAGGCAGACAAACTGCAATTCACAACTTTTACTTTCGGGATGCTTCATCACTTTACAGCTGAGTTTTTCTTTACGTATTGCATCACTTGCCAGCAATTGGATATCAACACACTGGCTATTTTGAATGAGCACCCGAGGTGATTCATCAAAGAACACGTTATCGGTGGCAGAGGGTTCACATCAGACTGACTAATGCTAGCAGGAGAGAGCTCAGAGAAGAGACTGGAGGAAGATGGAAGCTGAATTAATTGTTGTTAGGGGGTGCCTCACCTAGAAAGTATGACAAAGTTCAATAGTGCTTCATTAAAATAAAGTCTTTGTTTAATCTGCCCACCTATCTCCAGCCAGTTCTCAATTTATTTATTTTAAAACTTTGTTTCATCACCAGCAGGAAGCAGCGTAGCGCCATATTTGTTGTTTTCTGCCACCTTCCTCTTTCTTAGAGACTGAAACTATTCAGTTTATCTGAAAAACTTTGTCACACCCTCAACTACATACAAGAAATTCCCAACAACCACATCAAGAAAAAAGCAAAATATTCTTTGTTTTAAACAAGGTGGTTGAGATAAGAGTACAATGTTAATATAAAAGATCAAAACTTGAAACAATAATGAAATAATGGCATCACATACCCAAAACAAATGTCAGAGATAGTTCAAGCAGGTTTACTTCCACAAATTAATATTCATTATAATCCATGAAAAACTATGTTCTAATATCATTTTCTTTCTGCCTGATACCGAAACGTGGGGTTTAGGTATCTGCCGATACCATGTACCGACCTGATAGGTGTGTTATTTTACTAAGAGGCCCGTTAAATATTTCATTTAAAAAAATTACATTTATTATAGTTTGATAAATGTTTTTGTTACTATTATTCAATGGTCTGGCAAAGGTTAAACTGTAAAACATGAATTAACACATAAAAACAATGATTGCCACTGAACCTTTTTAATGTTTGATTCTCTCAAATCAAAGAATTTCTAATTAATACATCTTGAAATTGGACGTAGACTGAATGTTTTCTACAACGGACAGGGGGCTTGTCATCCAGGACAATTAATTCTATAACTTTGTTTGTTATTGTGGCTTTCTGACTTTCTTTTGAGAATTTCTCGCATTTTTAAAAATAATTTGCTAATGTTTGTTGTCGCTGTGGTTTGCTACACTTTTACTCTAAACCTTTAAACCCGGATGCTGTTATCGCGACAGAAAATGACGAACATTCTTTGAAATTCCACAACCCTTCAAATTACGCTATCAACATAATTCTAATGGATTCTGAAAGCTAATAAGTGCAGCGTTGTGTCAATATAGTCTACTACACATTATAGTATTGCGACTAACGCTAATCCTAAATGTTAGCACAACAACTGCTTCTCCATCTACAAACTCAACACAATCGTGTGACTTCCTGTGTCTGTGTGTGGTGGTGTTGGTGGGGCTGGGCAGGAAAAGAAATTATGATTCTGTGGTATCGGATGGTGTGTAGACAGAAATACGCTCTGATCTTGAGCCCCTTACTTTTGGCAGGATCAGCGAGTATTTCCGATGCTAATATCAGTATCGGCCCGAGTCTTCTGAAACTATTTGGTAGAGCTGGAAGTTAAAAGGGTAAAAAAAATTCAAGAAACTGGAAAAATTTCAATTTATTTATTTACTCTGTTATGTTAAACCACCAGTGATTAATGACGTTAGCTAGCTTTACTAGCAGTTACCTGCTGCTGACCGGACACTCCGGTGTCTCCGCTCGGACATCCTTCAGGGACAGCATGCTCACCTTCAGAACGTCCACCTCCCGGCACAGTAGTCCAGATGTGTGAACATTAGTTATGCACGATTCAACAGGCATGACACGGTCCAGGTCAGCCTCTTGACAGCAGACAGACTCCACTGTCGCTGCCACACCTTCACCAGGTAGCGCTAACGACCCACTCCGCCCCGAGACAAGCACCGGCCCAACATCTCCCTCTTCCCTCCATATCACTGCTCCAGTCACACGGCGTATTGGCTCAAAAGTGATCTGGATGCTCAATAGACCTTTCAGCTTAATCTTCCTTTATATTTATCTTCTTAAATGTATTACGGCTTGAAGTTGTAGCGTAACGTAGATGGTAATACCTATGGATTCAACTTGCAGCCAAGGAACCATCCAACCCCGTTACGTAGACAATGACGTCACAGCAAGATGGCTGCTCCCTGTCTCGCTAGCTAGCTAAAATTACAAAATTAAATTGGTCATATCTGTGGTTTTAACAAATTTTAAAAACCAATTTTAAGCTGGATGTTTTTTTTGTGTATATTAGAGCGGTCTCAGTGCCAAAAATGGATGTTTCATTTCCACTTTAAGGTGTTAAACTGCGGAGAAAGAGAGGAAGCTGAAACCTCTCACCGGGAAAAGTTTGAATGGATTCACATCCCCCACGGGTGATACCACCGCGAGACTATATGAGAAGGGCGAGTCACATGTACTTTCTCCACCGTTTAGCACAAACACCAAGTTATGGTGCGTTCCAGATGTTTTGAAATTCCAAGCGGTGAGAGTAGGAGACGTCTTTAACCACTTTACCGGTAACTGTGCTCAGCGCCACGGCTCCCTCCTCCCCATCCTTCTCCTGTTGCTCGTTGTCTGAGAGACTAGAGAACAATAAGAAGCCAGTGTGGGGAGTGAAACGCAACACAAATCCGATGTAAACATATTTGAGTCTCTGACATAATAGAGCAAAATCCCTGACCATTTTGAAATCCCGACCTCTCAAAAAGAGGACATGTCCGGGTAAAGAAGAACGTTTGGTCTCCCTGAGGGGGTTGGGATATTTGCGCTATGAGGGTGTGTATGGCGATGTTTGTGTGTTATTGAATCTTTTTTATGCTTACTATTTTAAATAATTGTTTGTACGATGTAAAGCACTTTGTGATGCATCTGTATAAAAAGTGCTCTATAAATAAAGTTTGATTACAGCTTTAGAACATCATTAGTCTCGCCTCTCAGTAGTTTTAAACTGGACAGAGAAGTTTTCAGCCAGCAGAACCACTTGTGGCTGTGAGGACTGTCAACTCTGCCAGATGTTTTTCAGATAATGTCACATTCAGCTCCAACCAGGCAGTCTTCCAACTAACACTGGTACAACTAACAGATGAGACAACCAGATATCTGCTCACATCAGCTACTTCACATACAAATCCTGTCAGATTTGTTGAAAATGTTACCCGGCTAACAGGGCAGCTGCAGACAATTTCACAGCTGAGCGACTCTTAGATGCTGCCATTCAGTCTGTTCGCTGCCTCATTATCACTTTTTTACAGCTATTGTTGATGCTGCAGCCGTGAGGGGGAGCTGAGGGTCCGTAGTTTCCCTCACCTGCATGATGTCCAAGATGTACGTGGATGAGTTACAGCAGAGGCACAGTTTTACTGACCCAGATAGCAGATAATGTTAAGTCAATGTTGATTTCTGGTTAAAATGGTAGATTAAGAAAATACATCAATGAAAAAATGCTAACATTTAATCAAGCCTGTTTCCATCATATCTGAGCTGATTAAACAGAAGAAAAATGGGTGAAACTATTTATGAAGCAGTTTTTATGCTAAATTCAAACAAAAGTTGTGTTTCAGAAAGTTAAACAGTTATTTAAACAGGACGTCTGAATCAGTTCTCTGTTGGACATTTTAGTTGAACTTTATGTGTGCAGTTGTGATCAGAGCGTACTGGTGAGACTGGGCTGATTGTGCTGCAAACTTTCTGAGCAAAGTAAAAAAAAAGTTGCTTTATTTAAAGCCACTCGATTACAAAATGTAGCATCACGTTAACTTCTGTATCCTCCTTCCTGCTCACAAACCACATTTTAAGCCACCAAATCAGTTTTATTTATAATAACTCGAACATTCTCCACCAAAAAAACGAAAATTCTGTTTAATTTGAACATTTTAGAATATTTTTTTGTTTCCACTTCCAAGTTAAATCTCAGCTGCACATTTTCTGTCTTTTTCTTTAAAGTTAATCTCTTTGTAAAGGTCTTTCACTTGCCATTTTTATTTGATTAAATATAAAAAGAAAAACATGTTTTTACACTAGAAAAGGAAAAACTGAACATAAACGTGTTTGAATTTAGGAAAAACCCCTCCCAGATAAAATAGCTTTTAGATGGTAACTGAATCAAAACTGGTTCGTATATGTTTCAATATTAAATCAAACAAAATGGAGCTCACATTTATCACAGTTTTCATTGAATATTGGAAAAATATCATTTGTTTTATTTATTAAACATTGATTGTAGGAAAGGTTTTCAGTTCGGTGTCAATGTCAGAAATGAACATTCATGTCTGATGATGTTTCAGTGTCATTTTATAATCTGGGAAGCATCTGAAAGTCACAAGACAGCTCAACATAGACGGCTTCTGTCTTCTCTGTCCAAAATCTGGACATTACTGTCCTCAAAGGAGTGTCCTTTATTCTTGAGGTGCATGCTTAAGAACAATGTTTAACAATTCCTACATTGTTGTTTCAAATATTTAAGAGTACAGCCTGCATATGCTAGTGGATTATATTTTTTGGGAGTTTTTTTTATAAAGGAATGTAACTTTTCACAACTTCAGAAGTATTGAAATACAACAAATGCAACATGCACATGGCTGTGAATTTACAGTAAGTGATCAAACCCAATATCTGTGTCCTGTGAACATTTGTGAATGCATTATATGCAAAACAGGGATATTCAGTTGTTCTGTATGGAACTTAGCAATGCAACTAAATGTTACTTAACATGAATAGATCTGCAGTGCTTTCATCGGATAAAAGTAGCTCACAGAAGACAAAAGGTTGGAGACCCCTGTTCTATACTCTAATCCCCAAGGGGCCAGTGTCCTGCAGATTTGAGAAGTTTCCCTGCTGGTAAAACACCTGATTTAGACTCAGACTTGTGCAGAGGTCGATGTTAAGCTCTGCACAAGTCTGCTAATTAACCACTGATGTGAGTTAGCTATGTTGGGAAACTTAGCATCCATATTAAGCTGCAGGGAAACATCTAAAACCTACAGGATGCCGGCCCTTGAGGACCAGGATTGAGGATCCCTGCACTAGTCATCTTAGATCCAGCCGGCAGCGTGCAGAGCTGGTGAAAACTGTTTGTGCTTCTGCATCGCTGTTAGCTTCAAGTTATCACTGCAAAAGAGAATTCAGAGAAACTGAAACATATCAGCTTCCCTGGAGAGACTGTGATGTGCAGTTTAGAAAATCCACCTTCACAGAATGTTGCTCTGTTAAAACACTTGAACAATCATTTTACCTGCATGGTGCCCTTATGGAGGCACAAATCATCTAAAGTTGTCTCAGTTAAAGACTTTCAATTTACTGCACAGCTGATTTGAAAACTTGACATTTTGAGTTAGTTCAGCTTTTTTTTTTTTAACCAAACTTAGAAATAAATGATAAAATGAGACATTTATTGTCTGGCTTATTAAGGTGTAATGGCCGAGTTCCTCCTTAGCTCCCTGAGCTGCTGTTTATTCATGCTCCAGTGTGAACAATGAAGTCAAGCTCACAACTGATTGCATCCACTCCAAGAACAAAACTCTGGAGGTGACGGTATTTTCTGTAGCAGGTCCCAGACTCTGGAATAACCTGACCCTAAATATTACAGCTGCACAATCACTGGACGACTTTAAATTTCTACTGCAGACACACTTTTATGGACTGGCTTTAAGCGCAAATTGACCTAAATATTTATGAGCGCACCCTATACTGGAGGCTAAGCAAGATCCGTGCAACACAAACAATATTTGAACTCACTAGAGAACAGCAATCCTAACATGTAGCATAACAAAATGACTTGGAGAAACTCAGCTAAAAGACTCTACCAAGCATTGGCATCCAAACCAAACACAGTTCAAACCCCAAGCAATTATATGGGAATGTTACAAATACATGAGAACTGCACTGTTCATTTTAGAGCTTCTGATAATTTCTCCACTTCAAACAAAACCACATAAACAAGGAGTCATATGAGAGCAGAGACTCTGCTCATTACAAACATGTCTGTCTCATCATAGCTTGACTAACAGTTACCTGCTGCTGACCAGACACTCCGGTGTCTCCGCTCGGACATCCTTCAGGTACAACACGCTCACCTCCAGAACGTCCACCTCCCGGCACAGTAATCCAGATGTGTGAACATTAGTTATACAAGATTTATCTGGCACGATGTGGTCCAGATCAGCTTCCTGACAGCAGACAGACTCCACTGTTGCTGCCGCACCTCCACCAGGTAGCGCTGCCGGCTCCATATGTCCCTCTTCTCCCCGTATCACCGCTCCAGTCACACAGCGTAACAAAAACATAGACAATAGGCTCTGGATGCTCAATAGGCCTTTCAGCTCCGTCTTCTGTTGTATTTATCTTCTTAAATGTATTACGGCTTGTTAGTTGCAGTGTAGTGTAGCTGGTAAAACCTATGGATTCCAGTGGCAGCCAGAGAGCCAACCAACCCTGTGACGTCACGCCAAGATGGCTGCTCCCTGGCTCGCAAACTAAATTGGTCATATCTGTTATTTTGGCCATTTCTTAAAACAAACTTTTGGCTGAATTTTTTTTTTTTTTTTGTATATGTTAGAAGAGTTTCTGTGCCAAAATGTACATGTTTCATCTCCACTTTAAGTGGAAATAAATAAGTGCCCGTACTCCCCTTAATGACCTGCTGTCAGTCAAGTCTGGGACCAAAACATGGGTTTTATTTTCATATTGATCTATCTATCCATCTGTAGATCAATAGTTTTATTGTACAGAAATTTCAAAAGAACAAAATCAAAATCAAATCCATGAGAATAAAAGTCCATATTGGAGCCACTTTTATTAAATTCAAGCCTCATGGCGTGACATGAAAATAATATTGTTTCCAATTACAGCACCTCTTCGTCTGCTCTTGTAATTAATCCATTAAAGCAGAAATGTGTCGCAGTCGCAGACACATATTTAATATAAACATACTGTCAGTTCTATTTGTGTGTTAGGCAGGCGGGATTCTCGCATCAGAGGTTGCTGAACACCCAGAGAACCGCCTGGACCAGTTCTTTCCCACATTTGTGAAAGAAAAGTAAAACCCTTTCTAGGAAAATCTGTGACTAAACCATCAAATCTGACAAAGGTTACTTAAATGCTGAACCACAGCAAAAGAGGAATAGAAAATGTAATGAAGATGCCCTGTTTAGAATAAGGTCCACTAGTTAAGTGCTTCTGGAAAGCAATAACACGGAGAAAACATAACTTCCATGACTCATGTATGTAAAATTATATTGTAAATGGAGCTTCTTCTTTGTCAGCTTAAATGGTGCCTCATTTTGCTGCCATTATTCTCTCTTTTCTTACCTGGTTCTTCCTCTCCTTGCACTCTCTCTTCCCCTTTTTCATCTCTCCCTATTTTGACTTACAATCAGATACAGATAAATTGTATTCAACTAAAGGAAAAAATTACATAAATATAAAAAGATACTATTAAGAATACTAATAATTACTATCTGCTCCTCTCTCTCGATTTCTTATTGTCAACCTAAAGGCAAATAACCAAACCATGTCTTTTATATCTAGTAAGAGATATAGACATTGACACACTGATTTTATTGATAGACATATTTGATCTTACACTCTCACCTGAACCTGGCTCTTTTTTTGTCCATGATGAGGCTTGTCTGTCTGTACATCCAGTAAGTTAGCTATGCAGTAGCACCTTGGCTTTAATATTAACACATACACATAACCCAACAGCTAGCTTCTCTCATCCCAGTTCAACCACCTGTACTGACCTCCTGTAACGTTTCTGGGCTAAAAAGAAAAACCGTTGGCTAACTCCTAGCTAACAACATAAAAAAAGTAAGCTCAGCTTAGATGCAGCAAACATGATGACTAGTATGATAATGTGTCTATTGAGAGGTAGAAGCTAAGACTTGTGCAACTTATCCTGGTTTAAGCCAGGTGTGTGCACCACTACTGCCTATCAGCCACTCACGAGGCAGCGCATCGCTCTGTGCAGAGAGGCTCAGAGCCCAAGTTGGGGAAAGGTTGGGTGGGGTCAAACCATTTTTGAGATGGGGAAGGGGGTTATACCGAGAGGAACAGCTGCAGACCAAAGAGACAGACAGAAACTGAAATGATGTTAACACGCTGCACGCGCTCACACAGCCTTCCAGGTCCTGTCCCAGTATTCGCACTTCCGCCCTTGTGTCCCTGGATTGTGCGTTCGCGTTGAGGGTTCGAGTGTGTAGGGTGTCCCGATTCTCCCGAGTGGATGTTGGCCCCGCCCCCTTTGCGCCCTCAGTCTACACTTCGGCAAAGTCTGCATCTATCCAGACTTTGCTGAAGCATATTACCCACAATTCATTGCTGCATGTCCCGTTTGAAGCAAAAAAGTGGGAAAATGACGATGTTTGTCGATACAGTTCCTTTGCCGAAAAAATGTCTTGAAGTATTGAAATATTTCCTCTCTTACTGGCTGGACATGTGTAATAATATTCGAAGTTTGCCTTGTTACTTTGAAATACGCTTTAAATATCTGAGTTATTTTACTGATATGTATCTATATTTATTTACAGATATTCTGCGCTAACAATTTAATCACTTTTTGTTTTCAACCAGTCATAAAGCAGCCGATTTAATTATTTAATATTCATTATGATCATTTTAAGCAGCAGAATAACAAATACAACCATCGGTCCGTCATCATGGATGTAACAGAAATTATATAATGGTTGATGACGTAACCATCACTGTCCCAATTCTGCTGGTTTCCCATGCTTGTAACCTGCACACTCGAACCTTTACGTGCACTTCTATCACGTAGCACACTTCCTAGAAGACCATAGGGTGTAGTGTGGGTACTGGGACAGGGCCAAGTTCTGCACAAGCGTCTTAACGACCCATTACTTGAGCCAGCAAGTCAAAGCCCCACTGCTAACGGCTGCTAGCCCACTGCTAACAGCTGCTAGCCCACTGCTAGCCTGTCGTTAGCCCACTGCTAACCTGTCGCTAGCCCACTGCTAACCTGTCGCTAGCCCACTGCTAACCTGTCGCTAGCCCACTGCTAACC
>JBBBVU010000003.1:5222594-5233397 GCA_037177055.1 Atherinosoma microstoma
CTTTCTTTAATGGAAGGGTATGGATTATTTTGTGCATGACTGTATATATATATATATATATATATAGTAAATCACATGGCATCTTGTTTTAACTGTTTTATTGTATTTTTAGATAAAAGAAGATTCTTTTCTCTACTCAGTCTAAGTTAGCAATGTTAATTTGGCTTCTGATGATTTGCCCTGTTTTGTTCTGTATTTTGTATATTTGCAATTAAAAAAAATATGACAGAGCAGGAAGATCTGACTGGTGTAATCTACAGGAACAAGTGATTTCAAACCCAGTTTGGCGGTTAATCTTCTATTCTGCAACGCCTATGACACTCTTTAAATCATAATCTGACAGAAAAATACACACTGAACCTTTTTATATGTCATTTTTAGTCAGACACAGATTTACTCATTTCTTTTATTCAGGATTAACTTTAGATAAATACACAGTATGATTACTGGAACTTGTATTTATCTATTTATTCTACCAGAAAGATGGTCTGGCTGCTGCGTTGTGTTCAACAACTTTGCTTTGCCCTACTTATTTTAACAAAGTTGATCCAACTAATTTTACAATCATACAATTATATTTACAAAATTTAGTTAGTCCAACTCATGTAAATTAATTTTGTGCAAAAACCCCAGCTAATTAACATCTTCATCATGAGATCACAGGAAGCAGCATGACATATGTGCAGTATGGACGAACATGTGGCATGCCACAATGACGGAAAGAAACTAAGCTATACAGATTATATGAAGATGAAGAGGGTTTTATAGTAAAGTATTTATTTTTACGATGATATACCTTGGGATTCACTTCTTTCTGGATCCTCATGGTGTTTCTAAAGTGTATTTGGGGGTGATCTCTCTGAAAACCCCACGAAATGTACTATATGAATAAATCTGCTTACTTAATTTAGTTTTGGTATGTTATTTCAGACAGAAGGTAGAAAAAAAGGAAGTTATACATATTTGAAGGGCTCTACTTTGAATCCATTATTCATAAACCCAATATTGCAAGACCTTCTGTCTTTAAAGCACATGATCAGCCCGGCGAGATTGAATCGTGTCATCTTTATCTATATTCTATTTTACCTTTATTTATCCAAGTGAGTCCCATTGAGATTAGCATCTCTTTTACAAGGGAGCCCTGGCCAAGATGGCAGCAACGAGCGTTAAAACAATACAACATAACACAAAAAAGACAACGTAATTAAATTATTTGGAAAACGAAAAAAGGAAGGAATAAATTATATGACAACAAACCGTGCCAATTCAACTAAAACAGTTTATATAATATATATACATTATATATATATATTCCATGGAAACAATATCAGAGAGTTGGAGCGTTTTCTGGAGCAGGTTCCAGGACCAAGGGGCATGATAACAAAATGCAGTCTTTCCAAATTGTCGAGAGGCATCTCAATGTAACTGAACCAAACAAGTGTTAACATGTTGATGCAAAGTGCACATGATTGAATTACTTTCACCTTAGAAACTTGAAATTATTTAGCTCAAGTTACATCTTAGATTCTTGTAAATATAAAAACTCACCAGATTCACTTTTTTGAGTTCACCTGAAAACACAAGTGTAGCTGTAGGTGATTAAACCTGCAGGAGAACACAGTAACTGTATAATAACACCCCTTCCAAGGATCAGAAACAAAAAGCCACCACAGGGACTCTATACCCACGTCTTTTCTGATGGCTATCTGACCCCATCCAGGACCAGAGTTTTGGTGCTTGTGTGATGAAATAACACAATACTACCCGTCAAAGACAGGAAATATGTTTCAGCCAAACAGAAACTAGATCTTACCTTTTCTGCAGACTGCGCAGTACCGAAGAAGATGGGGATGAAGGCCAGCCACACGATGCAGGTGGTGTACATGGTGAACCCGATGGGCTTGGCCTCGTTAAAGTTCTCCGGGACTCCGCGCGTCTTTATAGCATAAACAGTACACGTGACCATCAGTAAGATACTGTAACCCAACGAACAGATGATCTGGAGATCTGTGATGTCACATTTCAACACCCCTCGAGCCTTATCCGGATTGATGGTCCTCTGCTCGTCGTAGTCTATGATGGTGTTGGGCGGATCCACCCCGAACCAGATCAGCACTCCCAGCAGCTGCACCGAGATGAGGCTGAAGGTGATAGCAAGCTGAGAGGTGGGGCTGATCAGCTTGGGTGCCGTCACCGACTTCTTACCCTGCTCGAAGATTCGGTAGATGCGGTTGGTTTTGGTGAGGAGGGCGGCGTAGCTGATGCACATTCCCAGACCCAGGAAGATCCTCCTGAACGAGCACACCCCCACATCCGGCTTGGCGATCATGAGGAACGTGATGATGTAACACAGAAAAATCCCAGTCAGGAGGACGTAACTCAACTCCCTGCCGGACGCTCGGACGATCGGCGTGTCGTTGTACCGAACAAAAGTGGCCATAACGAATATCGTAGCAATGATGCCCAGCATTGCGAGGAAGACGGGAATCACTGCCCAGGGTGAGTGCCATTCCAGCTTTATGATGGGAATGGGCTGACAGGAGGAGTGGTTGGCGCTGGGCCTCATGTTGTAGGAGCAGAGCTTACAGTTGAACTCGTCGGGTTGGTACTGGTAGCCGTCGCAGGGCTCGCAGTGCCAGCAGCAGGGCATGCCCTTCACCACCTTCTTCCTTTTACCAGCCGCACAGGGATGGCTGCACACGGAGGCGGGAAGTTCCTGCTCCCCCCGAGGCCACTGCATGTCCTCGATCTGGAGGGAAAACATGGAGACATCCCGTTAGATCAGAGCTTTCTCTCATGTCCTTTTCATGTGACATTAGCTCATAAACAACTTTCTCTCTCATGGATCCCAGCATTGGTCAGTGAGTTCATACCATTATAGTATTTCCTATAGCACTTATCCTTAATTAATTTTGTCAGTATATTATTTACTAAGGGGCCCCATTTTTTCCAAAACCTTCTGTTTATCATGTATTTTAAAAATGGACTGTTCATAGTTTAATTTAATCATCTCATTCCAGCATTCCTTATAGACAGCATCCCCCAGTATTCCCATGTCTAAGTACGACCCCAGCCTAAACAGGGCTGGGCCCTCATTGAATTATGGAATCATTTTTCCAAATAAGGTAATTTGTGGAAAAGTGACAAAAAGCTCTTTATTTGTTTCCTTCTTAAATGTCTTAAATGTTGAAGTAGTGCAATCTCCCCCCCCGACACAAAAATGGTTCAGCCACTGATCAAGGCTAAATGTTGTCAGTTGATCTGAAGTTCAGCATGCTCAAAATGTCCGGTCAGCACAAGTCTGGTGCTCAGATAAGGAAAGAAAAGAGAAGAAGAAGAGGCCTTAGAAAATTTCTAAACCAATAGATAGTCAGGTGACAGTGAGAGTGATGCGGGAGGGGCCCCGCTGCTCCGCAACTGAGGGACAGATTCAGGCTACCGATGAAAGAAAGTGTCACGGTGGAGCGGGAGGGTCTGTCTGCCTTTGACTGTGGCTGGAGGTGAGCGGGCCTTCAGTAAAATGAAGATAATAAAAAACTACTTGCGCTCTAACATATCTCAGGAGAGGCTCAATGGTTTGGCAATGCTCTTCATACAGTGTCAACTTGCCAAGAAACTGGACTTTAAAGACATCATAGTGGATTTTGCCACAAGGAAAGTTCAGCGCATGGCATTTGGAGTCCTAACCAGCAGTAGCCTAATATACAATGGTAAATATTCATTTGTATACTGCTATAGAGTGTATTTGGCACTAACAACTTATGTGTAGTTTGTTATTGTTACCCATTATCGTCAATGTCTGTCACTTGTCTATTGTATAGAGATGTGAGGAGAGGAGAGGAGAGGAGAGGAGAGGAGAGGAGAGGAGAGGAGAGGAGAGGAAGAGCAAGGGAAAAGGAGAGATCAGCTGGCCTGTGCACAGCGCTGGACTTTGGTCCATCTTTACCCCAAACCTTTTATTCAAACACACAACTATACTTGCCCATAACTTCTTAGTTTGCCGTTTATACATATGTAAAGTATAAATGTGCCTGTGGTCCTTTCACATCTGCAACATGCTTCAGATTCTCGTCCTGTCCTATCAAGGGTCCAATAGCTCCATGAATAATTCTAGAAATAATCAATCACATCTGTACCATCCATCAAATTTCTATAACCTCTAATTCCAATGAGGGTCATGGGGGCCTGGAGTCTATCCCGGTAGCTGGGCGAGAGGTAGGGATCACCCTGGATGGGTCACCAGTCCATCACAGCACATCTGTACTTTTCTTGATATTTTTCTTGAGGTTTCTTTAACATCCCTCAACACCAAACAGCTGGTTAGACTGATGTTTGACTGACACATTGAGGATCCTGTGAGGATGGACTCGACTTCAAATCAGGTCATTAAGATCTGATCCAATGAATACAGTACAAACCCAATTCATTCCAATTTATTATAGTCCATCCGTCCATGTTGTATACCCGCTTATCCAATACAGAGGGAAAGGGAGCTGGAGCCTGTCCATGCAGCTACTAGACGGAAGGGAGGGTACACCCTGGACAGGTTGCTTTACCATAAAAGGAATGATCAAAATCTAATTCAGTCTAAATAAAATTTTGTATATTTGTATTTATAAAATGTCAGTTTGTATGAAGTAACTTGGATTGAAGAAACCAACAGATCAGATCTTTACATCATTTTCAGTCAACTCACTCAAGTAAAACCAGAAAACTGATCATCTCCTATCAGTAAGATAACCACCCCTCCTCTACACCTTACCTCTGCAACATGTAGGGGTGGGGCCAGAGCGAGGCCTGGGGGGGACACGGCCACCCCTAAAATCTGACTGTCCCCTCCAAATGCCAACCCAAATATAGACAGTTGAATTCTAAGAAATATCCAGGGTAAACTGACCTTTACTTGGGTCAACCTCAGATGCCCAACTACAAGTGAACGCAGCATATAACATCCTCAGAGAACATGTTCTGTTAAAACATGTCAGATGGTGGAAAGCGTGTTTTTAACAAGGGAGTAAAAATAATATGTAGTTAAAAAGAATGATGTTTAGTAATGTGGAATATCATGTGATCTGATTATTAGGTCAATAAAATGAGACACTGATGGGATCAGTTGCCAACCTGGCTGCAGGTGATCAAACACTGACAATGTCACCATGACAACACATTTTATCAATAATTTAATCAGTTATTTCTACACCAATACAACCGCTTTATTGATCAGAAGGTAGCATCTGAACATTTAGATTAGCTTATTTGTTTGTCTTGTTTCAAGAATGAAATGAATAAACTAAACTAATATTTTTCTTTTTAAACTGTTAAGATTTAATAAAAAGGAAACCAAACAGGTCATAAAGGTCATAAAACCACCAGATGAGACGACTGTGAAGTTAACTGACCAAACATGATGATTGATCAAATTTCAGTATGGACTCAAAGCTGTCATTTTTTCCTGTTATAAGTGAAGTATCTTCAGTTTTAAGTGGTTAAACTCTTTAGGATAATCCTAAATTAAACAATTATTTATGAAAAAGCATCCCTGGATAACTGATTTTATAAATTTACTTTCACTGTTTGTGTCAGATTATTATTTTAGTTTTAATAAAAAGTAATTTTTAGTAAGTTTTTTTGTAATTTTTTCCTAAAATCTACATCTTCTTAAAAAGGTTGTACACATCGTTTACATGTCCCACCCTTTCCCCAGTCTGTGCCTATCCCCCCCATCTACTATTCTTTGGAGCCAGCCCTGGTGGATGGTGTTATTTTTCCAACCAACAGAACCATCCGTTTTCTCCCTGAATCCACAATGAAGTTGAACGAAGACACGGCGATGCTGTAAAACAAGATATTGACGAGCAGTTCTGTTGTCTCGGAGTCAGATTTATGGCTCAGATGTGATCCGGCGGCGGCGCCGGCGGTGAGTGAGAGGGTTGCTCCGGATCGGGCTCGTGGCCAAAGCAAAGGTCTCATTGATCTGACAGCTCGAGTGCTGCTAATGACTAATGAATACTCCATTAGTGGAACATCAATATGAAGGAGTTCCTGGTGGAGAGGTGGTGGGAGGAGAGAGGGAACCACTGCAGAACCTCTCAACATGAAGCACCTTATGAAAAAACCCTCACATTTAACTTTAAATGGTCTCACTTTTTTCCTCTCTTCATGTTTTTTTTATAGTCCTGATGTTATTTAGTTCAGTTGGTTTTCTAGACTTTCTGACTTTTACAGTCAACAATAATCTAAAGCTGTCAATCAATCAAAATATTTAATCATAAATCACAGATGTGAACATCAGGACTACGAGATCTTGAGGTTTGAGGATGTACAAGAATTATTCAACCAAAAGAAAAGTTCTTGGACCTCAGACGGTTAAAGTACAAACCTGAGAGACTCCATTCCTGCAGTTATCTATTTCTGATCCTGTTATCTCAAGATCATGAAGCTCATTTTCACTATGAGCTTTGCTTCCCTCAAGATCACGAAATGAGCTTGAAAATGAGACATTAGCTCCCAATTTATCAGGTAGCTAATGCAGGGTGGTCCAGCTCTGCAGGAAGGTGAAGGATACACCTGCTTTCCTGTTCGTTTTTCTGAACTCTAACAAACATAAACCTCTTTATTTCATTTAGTTAGAATTCCTTTTCAACCCATACAAAGGGATCAAATTTGCACCAAAACAACCCAAAAAACAACTACTTAAATATCAAACAAAATGTAATAAACCTTATCAAGAACCAACTAATCCATTATTCATTCAATTACACAGACTCAAATTTAATGACCTAGTTGATTATAAATTAATTCAAATCCTGTACAAAGCAAAGAACAAACAATTACCACCAAATATCCAGAAGCTGTTTAGAAAGAGGGAAAACAAATACAATATAATAGGTCACTTAATCTTCTAAAAACCCAAAGTTGCAACCTATATTAAGCCTCAATTCCCCTCATGAGGCTCAATAAAGTTCTATTCTATTCTATTCTATTCTATTCTATTCTATTCTATTCTATTCTATTCTATTCTATTCTATTCAACTGTGTTTGTGATATATGGGTGTAAAACTTGGGAATTATTATCTTGATAATATAAAAAATGTGTGAAACTGTTTAACAGAATGTATAGAAATGATAAGATGATCCTTTATGATGACAGATTAAATGAAGCCGTGTTACATACCTCATGTCTTAGTTTTGCTGTTGTGTGGTCAAAAGTTTTATTCCAGCTCTAAATACATATCTATCTGTGTAACACCTCTATTAAAACATCTGGACAACCGCTCAGATTCCCTCTATTACCTTCTACTTTTGCATAATTCCTCATCAGACATTACTTTATCCATCCCTAGATGAACTGGACTGCTATCCTCTGGATTTCAATGAAAGTAATGTGATTTTCTTTTTGGAGGAGACAACCGTTTTCTACTGTGTTCCAGGAGAATTTACTCTGACACGTAAGACATATCTTGACATATTGTGACACTTCTGTAGGAATCTGACACGTCTCAGCTTTCATTTGAAACCAGGATTATAGATACAGCCCTTGTAGTTGTGACGATATACTTCATTTATTTAGGGTATGTCATTTCAGACAGGAGGCAGAAAAAAGGGCTCAAGAAGAAGTTAAAACTGGACCCAGTCGGTCTGGATCAGAATAGTTACTAAGGAAACAGAACCTTCCTCTGAGGATGACCCCACGTCCTGACCTTCATCCTGTTACTCTGCAGGTTATCTGCTCCAACTTTACTCCACCAGACAGGAAGGAGAAGAACTTCAGGTGTTTGGGATCTGTACCTGCTGATCTATAATCCTGACAGGAACAGGTCTTCATCAGCTCCTGGTTCTGCCTCCTCTGAGTTCTTCCAGCTGATCATCTGGACCAGCTGGACCAGGTTCTGGTCTATGACTCCTGTTCATATTTAGTGAAACATCAGGATCAGCTTAATTATTTTTTGGGTGCTGTTCTCCTCTCCACCTGTAGGTGGTACTGCTGCTCTGTTTAGTCTTATTCCCTGAGTGCTGCCTTGCAGGTGGGAGCTGGTGGAACCCGACTCGTCACAGATTAACTGGACTTCACAGATGATCAAAACAATCAACTAAACGAATGAAATCAGCCTCAGAGAGGCTTTGCTTGGACCAGCTTGGCCCAGTCCGGCCTAGTTCGGCTCACTTCACTGATCTGAACTTATGTTTGTGAGCAGCTGAAAATGCTGAAAACCTGCAGCCTGAACAGAACAAATCATTTGTGCTGTGACTGAATTGAACGATGAAGCTCCTCCTGATGGGTGAAGGTGGAAACTGCTCCTTCCGATCGTCAACAAACTTAAACAGGATGAAAAATGAGATGAAACGGGATTAAAATGAATAAAATGTGCTGCAGTGTCTCAGAGCTCAGCCAGCT
The DNA here is from genome assembly GCA_037177055.1 of Atherinosoma microstoma. Lineage (NCBI taxonomy): Eukaryota > Metazoa > Chordata > Actinopteri > Atheriniformes > Atherinidae > Atherinosoma > Atherinosoma microstoma. Next base: position 5,230,990 of record JBBBVU010000003.1, read on the forward strand.
GATGGATGTTGAGCGTTTTTGTGCCATTGTGTGATGATGAGGACAGCTGCTCTGTCTGAGGGATTTAAAAGGACCATTTGGAGGGATGTAAGATGCGACTGTGACCCAGAGATCAGTTACAGAGAGCTTAGGACACCCTCTGGTACTTCACCTACAGAGATGAACTCCTGGGTCTGCACCATCACCACACATCCTCCATCCACTCAGACAATTTCCTCAACTTCCATGTTCATCTTTTCAGAACCGGCTGAGCAGCATCATGACCGGCTGACACGGGCAGATTTCATTAAAACTGGACTCAGACAAGCAGAGTTCAGAGGAAACCACGTCTTCCTTGTGGCCTTTGCAGCGGTCAGGAAGGCCGTGGGTTTTTCATGTTGCTGCAGAGATCCTGACAAGACGTCAGCCAAACAGAGGAGTTGATCCTCCCTTCAGCTCAGGATCAGCCTCAGCAGGTGATTAAGTCTCGAGGTCCTGAACTCAACATCCACTCTGACTTAGTCCAAGAGATGAAAAAAAAAGGGCTGTCGTCGCTGGACGAGTCAGAGAGAAAACAGAACTGCTGGGTCGGACATCTCAGCTCTGATTGAATAAGATGCCAGAAAATCAGATCAGAGACTAAATAAACTACAGAAAAAAGAAAAAAAATGCAAAGAGGTGCAAATATCGAGACGAATGTGGATAAATACCAGAAGTAGACCCTCTGATATTGCTGCATGTGGCATTTCTGTGCATGTCAGAGCAGGCGATTGTTCTGTTTTCTTAACAATATCATCTGGAGGGACTGATGCAGATCTCGGCTGTTTGAACAGAAGATGAAAACTTGGATTGTGGAAAAAAGTGAATGTGAAGAACACAGACCTTTACTTCATATTTCCTGACATGCTGCTGGCAGCGTGTGCAAAGGAGAAATGGCATGCTGTCATGTAAATAAGACAAAATAACATCAGACTGTTTAGTTTTTCATAAAAAGATCAAGTATAAACTTGTTCATGAGGAAATGCTGCTTTAAATAACTTGACCTTCTGGGGGTTGGGAAGTAATGGCCTCCTCTTACAGGCTAATGGTAGAGTAACACTGGATTTTACTCCCAACAATAACAGCACAGTAAATCTGATACTAAATTCTACGTATCCATGTTGTCGTCCACTTTAGTTCATGTTAATGGACTAAGAGACGAGGGGTTGAGGTGTGGCTCGGAATAAACAACTAATCTGGGAGATATTGTGAAATGTGACGTTATTTACTCTTATCAGAGCAACGTTGTGACCAGAAAATAAAAATCTTTCAGTCAGTAACAAACAGATCACGTACATGTTGTCCTTCAGCCTGAAGACAAAAGATAACAAAACTCTGTCAAATATGATTTCTTTCCCAACTGTTGATAACTTATTATAAACCTGATAAATGTTTTATATTCCAGAGTGGATTCATAGTTATTAAGATGAATCACAGTTTACATTAATGCACTGATTTGAAAAACAGAATAACATTGAGATCTCCAGATAAGATTCTGTCATCTGTAACTGTGGACCGCTGTCTAACGTTGTCAGTCCAGCCAGCCATGATGCTGTCCGTGTAAGCAGGGGGGAGCTGATACGACGTCACTGGGGTTCTACGCTGCAGTAATGTCAGGGTCACAAGATGGAGCAACACAAAACACACAAAAATGGCTGCCGGATTAGTCTATACATATGCAGATTAACCCTCTGAACCCTAAGCCTATTTTGCTCAAAATTGCACACTCTTAATCGAATAAGCACTACCACTGAGAGTTTTATATTGAAGGGAACCCTTGTGAAATTTGTCAATATGTGTAAATCACAGTATGTGTGTTACTGGTGTGGAATAAATTAAGATGGCAAACAGAAAAAATTCAAACTTCACCTAAAAAAAAACACATTTGTTTGAGTATTGCATGGTTTGGATCCAGTTATGTGGCTGTGGAGCCTGAAATGTTGCATGTGGGTTGTTATACTGACCCTAAATAACATTTTATTGAAATAGTTATGATTGTAATTGTGATTGGAAAAATTTAAAAATATTTTTACAGTCTTGCAGCTCAGGTTCTGCTGTTTAATTTGATGTGCAGCATCACTATAATCTGTCTGATGAGCACATTGTTTAGCCCTGTGATTGATAAGTGCTGACTGAAAGCCCCAAATCTGGGGCCTGTAGGGTTCAAAGGAACACAAGCCTTTACATCCGAGTCTCTCTCACACTCACAAACAACGTGAATGTACAAGCCTCAGTGCATTCAGTGAGTCCCGCATGGGGTGGGACTCCGACTCCAGCTTTGAGGACAGTTTAACCACCATTCTCCTCTCTTCTAGGCAAGGCAAGTTTATTTGTATAGCGCATTTCATGTACAGGACAATTCAAGGTGCTTTACATACAAACATTAGAAA
>JBBBVU010000003.1:5246216-5257793 GCA_037177055.1 Atherinosoma microstoma
GTGACTTAGAACATTGTAAGAGACTATTCCAAGGACTTATAAAAGTGATTTTTGCATAATATGTCCCCTTTAAAGGTGAAGGGGTAGGGCTAAGGGCTGAGGGGTAGGGCTAAGGGGGAGAATTGAGATTCGGCCTAAGTGTGCAACCCGAGGGGGATAAAACATTGGACCAGGTGTATACAAGCATGACTCATACCTACAAGGTACATGCATTGCCCCCACTTGGGACTGACTGATCACTTCTCAGTTATACTCTATCCCCGCTATACATCCATTATAAAAACTGTTCAGCCCACAGTGAAGCTAACTAGGATATGGCCTCGGAGTGCCATGCCCGAGCTACAGGATTGTTTCTATTCCACAGACTGGGATATATTCAGAGCTGAGGCTGTACTAACACACCAGTCTTTTGACGAGTACACATCCGCAATTATAGATTATATCAATTTCTGTACGAGCATTGTGACATCCTGGAAGCAAATTTGTGTCTTTCCTAATCAACAACCATAGATGACACATGAGGTACAGCTGCTGTTTAAAAGCCAGGGATGTAGCCTATAGGTCAGGGGACAGTGTGGCCTACAGTACATCTAGGAGTGCATTGAAGAGGGGGATCACATCTGACAAAATGGCGTATAAAAGGCGGATAGAAGCCCACTTTGACAATAACAGATTACAAGAGAACATCTGCCCCTGTTGCCTGTTCATCCACCCTGGCAAGGGAACTTAATCTGTTTTAGGCCTGTTTTGACAGAGACAACAAAGACAATGTTATGTCCCCCTTGCCCTCTGGAGGCAGCACAGCACCAGTGCTAGACCAACATGAGGTGAGACTTTGTCTGCAAAACATCAACCCAAGAAGGGCAGCTGGACCAGACGGAATGCTGGGACGGGTGCTTAAAGACTGTGCAGACGAGCTGGCTGAGGTCTTCACTTCCATCTTCAACATGTCCCTGTACAATTCCTGGGTCTCAGCATGTTTTAAAGCTGCCACGATCATTCCTGTTCCTAAACAAGCCAACGTCACATGCCTCAATGACTACAGACATGTGGCTCTCAGCCCCATTCCCGCCAAATGCTGGTCCTGAAGCATATCAAAAAGGCCATTCCACCGGCTCTGGAGCAGTACCAGTTTGCATTTAAGGAAAACATATCAACAGAGGATGCTGTCGCTACTGTGCTTCACACCCTGTTGGAACACCTGGAACACAAAAACACCTATGCAAGACTGCTGTTCATTGACTTTAGCTCAACTTTCAATACCATCTTGCCAAACATACTCCTGTTGAAACTGTGTAAACTTGGACTGAACAGCTCACTATGCAACTGGATACTGGACTTCTTAACCAACCGCTCTCAGTGTGTGAAATCGGGTGGCCAAATCTCATCCACCATCCACATCAACACCGGGGCTCCCCAGGGGTGTGTGCTGAGCTCACTGCTGTACACCCTTTACACTCATGACTGTACTGCCCTCTCCCCCTCTAACTACATCTTTAAATTTGCAGATGACACAACAGTGCTCGGACTCATAACAAACAACGATGAGACTGAATACAGGGAGGAGGTTAGACTTGTAGCAGGGTGGTGCAAGGAACACAACCTAGCCTTGAACACTAGAAAGACCAAAGAAATGATCGTGGACTTCCGCACATCATTTACCATTCATGCACCACTGTTTATCAATGGAACGTTGGTGGAGAGAGTGTCCTCCTTTAGATTTCTGGGCTTAAAAGTGTCGGAAGATCTGTCCTGGGGTCACAACATCACAGCTGATGTGGGAAAAGCTAGCAGCGGCTCTTCTACCTGAGGAAGCTGAAGAGACTTAAACTCCCTCAGAGGCTCATGACAAACTTTTACAACTGTGCCATTCAGAGTGTGCTGACATATGGGCTGCTGATGTGGTTTTCTAGCTGCACTAAGGCAGACAAGCAGGCAATTCAGAGGGTGGTGAAAACGGCGGGAAAGATCATTGGGTCTGACCTCCCAGAGATCTCTGCTGTGTTTGCCGCCTGTTGCCTGCATCGAACTCCCAACATCATTAAGGACCGCGTCCACCCAGCACACCGCCTTTCCACCTGCCTTCCGGCTGGTAGTACAGGTCACTTCCTGCCAGAACCAGCAGAATGTCTAATAGCATCTACCCCCAGGCAATCAGACTCCTGAATGAACATTGTCTCTCCCTTCCCTCTCCATCCTCCACTACCTCACAACCGCCATAACTGTGAACTGGACCTTGCATTGATGCAGCAAAAACACATCTATTCATTTATTACTGCAGCTGATAATTCACCTCATAACTTTTCTCATATATAGGCTACCCTTAACCCTCTATCCTCCACTATCTCACATCGGCCACAATCGTGATCTTGACTTGCATTGATGCAGTAAACACACCTACACCATGCTGCTGCTCTGATTACTTATTCATAAATACCCTGTCTTTCTGTTGTGTCATTGTTTACATGCTGTAAGTGCCCTACCTCAGTGTTCTTGTTTACATCTAGTGCTAAAGTGTGGTAGACCTGCACCTTGAAATGCACTAGCACCTGCATCATAGATATGCATTGATTGATAGAAGCTCTAAATGTAATTTCGTGGTTACTTGTGACAATGACAATAAATGAATTGAATTCCTGAGATTAGATATGTTCAGAGAATTTAAACCTACGAGAGTTCTTAGATCCAAAGACTCAGGTCACCTAGTCCAAAACAGAGTCCAGACTAAACATGGAGAAGCAGCTTTTAGGCGTTATGCTGCAAAAAAGTGGAACAAACTGCGAGTAGAGATTAAACTTTCACAAAATGTAGAAAATTTTAAATCCAGGTTAAAAACATTTCTGTTCTCATACATCTATGCATGAAATCTTCACGGTATCTTTTAACTTCTCTTGCTTTTAAGAAATTTAATTTATGATAAAAAAAAAGATTTTATTGTCATTTTTGCTATTTGTTGATGCCTTTTACTATTTTTTCATGTATTCTTTGCACCATCTGTAATGCTTTTAAAGTTGTATGTAAAGCACTTAGAATGGTCTTGTACAGGATTTGTGCTATACAAATAAACTTGCCTTGCCTTATCATTCGGACTGACCAGCTTGGACAGCGAAGCTTCACCTGCCGTCACTCATGAACCATAGACAATGAGTTCACTATACTCCAACGGCTCCAACAGAGGGATTCTCAAACAGGGGGTACTACATGACCGAGGGGTGCATGAGGTAGGGAAACTCAGACTCTCTTCAGATTACAAAAACAAACTGTGTTTCCATGGTGAGGAGACAGAGGAAGAGACGGAGCAAAGAAAATTGAGACAGAGAAATAGGTAACAGGGATGAAAAGAAGATGGATATCTTGCTCCTGGTGTTAGAAGACCTTTTCATTTCTGAAAACTCTCAGCAGACAGTATGAAGCCCAACAAATTGAAAATACATCTTGAGACATTATATCCCCCTCACATCAATAATCCACTCCAGGTTTTTAAGAGGAAACTTGATGGTTATTGCAAACAGGGAATGCGGCCAAAAACAGACATATTAGCCCTGAACTAAACCAGCTCATGAATTATGTTAATTGTGGTCAATTCAATCAAAATAAGACCCCTGAAACTTTCTGAGGAGTGGGCAACACTCAGCTGGAAGGCTGACAGTGAAGCTCTGTGACGCTGGTGAGGTGTTCTCAGGTGTGTTTGAGCTCTGGAATGAAACTCAGGTGTTTCTGGAAGAGGAATCCCCACATGAAATCTCAGCAAAGTTGACTGATGAGTAGTAAGTGAATAAAATGGCCCATCACAGCAACATTTTTGGAAAGCTGAATGAATTACATCTCCAACTGTGAGTCAGAGTCTTGCAACTGGAGCTCTTTCTTGCCCAAATACCTGCACTTTTTTTTGTTCTTACCAAAGTTTGTTCTTTTTAGTAGTGATAAGCAACCTGAGCCCATACAAACTGTGATTTACTCACTCATTTATTTATTTGACTGTTCTTTTTCATTTTTCATTTTCTCTTTAAGGTACAGTGTGTAAGAATTACTGACATGTTTTCATTTGCGATTGGATCCAGTGGCCTCAGGTGCAGCGATGACAGCGCTACAGGTAACTACTTCAACATTGGCTCAATCCCAAACCGCCCCCTACACACTACCTCTTCACTACCAAGTGTCACTCCCAATGAAGTCACAGTCGCAGCCGTGGAGGGCACTTTAAAGGTAGGGTAGGAGATGTTTTCCAGGAGTATTTTTTACTATAATGCTTAAAATCCCCTTCATACCTGGATTGCAGCCAATTAATTAAATGCTCTAACACAAAAATGAAATATTTTGGTCACCATCTAATCATTTTAACTGGCCCGTTCGAAACGATTGGATGGTGATATGTCCATCAAACTCCACTGCCATTTGTCCATCCCCCCTCACTGTTTTCCTCTTAGACGTGTGGAGTCCCTGTGCTGTAGAGGCGTGGCTTCGGGGAAAAGTATAAAGAAAGCGGGTTGGACTTTTGAATTGTATATTTTGAAAATGTAGCTTGCTCAAACCGTTTTTCCAGGACCTTCTACCCTACCTTTAATTGGAAGGTGAGGGCATAAAAATGTTGGGCAGGAACAGAGCTCCCTCTTCCATCCAGCGGAAAAGGAAAGCACTCGTTGCCATGGCAACACAAAGACGCCCGTGTAGCGTCATGGCACAATTTGCGAGGCGCACCAACTGCCTCGTTTTTTTCCCCACAGTCCCCTAAGCATCATAAATTCAGCAACCATTACAATGACAGGAGCTACATTACACTTTAAGTACTTTAAGTGATTCAAGTCTTTCAACCCGTTACCGTTTGACATTTCTAGTCAAACAAATTAATGAATGCTACTAATTGTGCTTGTATCAAATTAAACGTCATCACAGAGTAAGATTTGCTAGTTTTGTTTTATCTTCCTAAACCTTTTCTGATTTTCTGTCAGTCTGACAAACATGCAGGAAACATGCGGAACTTGCATTTCAAGATTGTTTCCTCCATTTTGCCGTCGCACCAGCTGCGAAGTGTGGAGCGTTGCAGACTCACTATCTGAGGGCTGAACGGTCTACTCACCGTCCACACTACATGGTTTGGGACGGCCCTTAATATGGCGAAGCCTCTGCGAGAACAAGCAAATGAAGGGTTAGCGTGTAGGGGGAGTGTGTAGAGGTTGGTTTGGGATTGAGCCATTACATGTGTACCATCTACTTCTATGGTCCTTTTAAGGCGTTACTTGTCCCTAGCACCTATCAAGCAAAGCTGTTACTGCAGTTTTAAAGCTTCACATACACGGTTATTTGTCCATTCTGCAAGACAATCTGGCTGCAGACCTCCACTGTGGGGCCAGTTCTATTGCAGGCTCCACTGTCAGGCCATCTCCACCATAGGGCCGGAAGAAACAAAAAATATTCCGGAAATGTGTCGAAGATCTTACAAAATAAAATGCACCGACACCATCTTGCCCTCTGGATCACGCTATACAAAACATTAAGCCCGCTGATCAAAACCTTTTCGGATATTAAATTAACCAACAAATCAGTGGGCCTAGAAGCTGTTTTAACCCCCATCTCGCGATTGCGCTAATTAAGCTCAGTGATTCAACAAGCATAGCTGTCCTATAGCCTACTTTTTAGTTAATAATTCCCTTTTGAGTGTTTTTGCCACGATCAGCAGAGTTTCACACAGAAAATGTTGATAACTGTTTTTCATTTTTGTTTTACTTTCAGTTTCCAGTCGGGTTCTGCTCATAGCAGCTTAGTTTTCATTGTAATTAATGTAAAACGTTGACATTTATCAAGGACTTTACCTTGCACCTCAGAGACGTGAAAACCATTAAAACCATATTCAGTATAATTAGCCTGGTGTCACACATCCACCTTATATATAATAGTATGTTGGAAAAAATCCTTGAAAATTTCTGCCAATCATCTAGATAAGCAAGTCCATTTATGTTTATTAAAACCCACGCACGGGGAGTCATACACAGTTACCAGCATGTGAGTCAGCGAAGTTGTGCGTCTTTTGTCTATGGGTTTGCAGTAACAATGTTTATGCAGTATTTAAGAGGCAATTTGGATCTGCTAATCAGCTCTCGGGAGCACTCTGACACACAATGAACAAACCTGATTTGGTCAGTATGGTTAAGATTGGCATACAAAGGTCAAACCTGATTGGCTTATAACACAAGCACTTCTCTAACCTAGTTTAGTCTAGACACATGTTCTGAAGAATAAAAGAAAAAAAAATCATGTATTTCAAAACAGTTTTAGCATTTTACGGGAAAAGTTTTACATAGCATAACCTGATATCTTGCTTTTATACCATACAGCATAGCTGTACTGCATCTGTGAAATACACTAACTTATCCTTAGTTGTCATCATGGTTTAAACAGAAACATTCAATAATCATATAAAAAGCAAAAATAAAACATTCTTGTGTCTTCAAGTCCTTTATTGTTTACACTCTGCATTCCCAGTATAACAGGTAACCGTGGCAATCTGCCATCTCCTCCAAAAAACATCCACATCCACATAAACTCAAAAGGCTCCAAAATCATTTCATCAATTCTGTCGCAGTCGTCTTCACAGAGTTCTTTGAAGAGCTCCGCTGCCTCAGCCATGTTGTCCTCCCCCATCATCGACACATCAGGGAACTCAACCCTGCCGGAAAAAAACGTGGTTTTCTTCAAGCCACTGTGCTGCTTTCCTGCAGTCATGAATCACCTCTGATAGAAAAGTGAGAAAAAAGTTTGTTTTCTACAACAAAAGTTGGTGCAACAACAAATACATACGACTAGAAAAAAAGCTGACCATTACAGTTTCATCCACGTGGAGTGAGACGACCTGCGGAGTCTGCAGCTGCTCCTGGTCCTTAGGGGAAAACAACCAAAAAAACCTCAAATCAGATAAATTCAGTGTAGTTGTGGTTTACACACATTACAGACCTTAGAGGCGTCTTCCAGCTCCAGCGCCCTCAGTTTGAACACTGTTGGCATGTCACCTTGCAAGAGGACTTTGGAGGACTGTCCAGTGGGCAAAATATTTTGCCATAGCTTAAAAAGAAAAAAAAGAGAGGAGGAGGGAGGCTGTTAAAGAAGATAAATAATTTAATAGAAGAGACAGTGCTGTCAAACCATGTCAAAGCTTATGTTCTCACCTACTGAGGTCCAAGTTCTTCATTAACATGACACATCACCATGGTAATGCTGGCACGTCCTTCTGAAAAGGGGAGAGTGATTATTAACACTATATCACAAATTAACATCAAGAGATTTCAGCTTCATATCAGTAAGTAGAGCTACTAACAATGGAGAAATCAGGTTGTGCACGTTTTCCGTTTGACAAAATAGACAATTACATCTGTAGAAGACAGAATAACTACTGGTAATGATATAATAAACACAAACTACAACAGGCTGCCTAAGCTGTGAAAACAATTAATTTCAGTCCAGGCCTACATTTTGATGCATGCTGAGCGGCCTGCGAGTCGAAGACCTCCCGTTTTACACAGTAAACAACGAGCAGGGCCACTCTGGAAACTTAGGGAAACTAAGGTGGATGGAAATCAACATATAAATGAAAGATAATTGAAAATTTGTCTAACTCCGATATAAATTCAAGCTTAACAGTGTTATAGTCCCGGGCGCACGTTTGTTTACGACCCCCAAACAATCAAACCTGTACCCTACTTTAAGACCCTGGAACGTTCGCTAACCTTACTCGCTTTATATATAACACTATATACAACGATAAATACTTTACTGATCAGCATAGAAAAGCCAGACATGTTACGTTTAGCAGATTAAATGATAGAGAAACCCACCACTGCTGCGGCATCTTGCATCTTCAAACTGTTCTTCAAGTCGCTTCACAGGTAACGTTCGGTGTGGGAGGGGCATGCGTGGTAAAGTTAGTTTCTTCTGGCCCTATGGTGGAGGTGGCCTGACAGTAGAGCCTGCATCGGAACTGGCCCCACAATGGAGGTCTGCAGCCAGACCCCTCTCTCATTGTGAGACCCCGTAGTAAAAATGGTGGCACAAATACGGTAGCTGCCATGTATGTGGAGCCACAGCAAGTACAGTCGATATAAATGGGTCATTCTGAGAGAATAAGACACAACAGTTATTTGAGTAAACTTATTAGATACCAATAGAAACACAGTTTTCAGAATATATCAAATTTAGTCTCCACATTGGTCCATCAGCCTTAACTTGTGCTCTAAATAAATAAATAGATAAATAAATGAATGAATAAAAGAAGAAAATTCTTCCGTGATCTATCTAACATGCTCCCAGCTGTTTGATGTGATTTATAAATGAGTTTTTATCAGAACTGAACTGTCGGGGTTAACGTGGACTAAATGTAAACATTCAGACTAAATGAGGCTGAAATCTTTGAAATGGCGTGTGCTACACAGTGGGAGATGTTGTGGAGCAGCAGAGATGAAAGCAGATCAGGTATTCTGGCCTCCAACAGATACCGAGGGAAGGTTTTGCATCTCCAGCTTCACCGTCTCCCCGTGAGACCGAAGCAGACCAGCTCAGATGAAGCTGAACATCGGACGCCATTGTGAAGCTTCATAAAGCTGATTCAGCTGATAGCTTCCTCACAACTATAGACACACCAGAACTTTAAGCAGCGTCACACATTACGCTGATAAAAAACCTCCCTCAGGGCCACGTTAACGGGAGGTGGTTCCATATCTGAGAGTTATTGCAGCAACAGCTCGCTCCTAAACCCCGTTCATGGGCCTGGGCGGTGTGGGAGCCAGAGCAAAGACGATAACATCACGCTGCTCTGCTATTATAACTCCACATTTCATTTGCATTTCTGCTGCAGAGACAAATGTCTCTGAAGACCGACGGCGGCCTCATAAAGCAGCTCCGTCTTCTCTGATTGGCTGTTTGGAAACAATTTGTGCTGAATGGGAAGTGAGTGTGAAGAAGGCAGAAATTTCACCGCCTGGCAGACTCACTGACTTCATGATGGACTTGGTTTTGGGCAGTAAAATTCAAACTAACGCCCCGTGAAGACAATCCGTCATCACACCTTCCAGCAGCTGCTGACTGGAGTTTCTTCATCCCGGATCAACCCTGAATTCAGACCTCCATGTCTCATTTCCTTATTTCAGCCTTAAACCTATAGTTGGTAATCCTGTTCAGAAACACTTTTTGTCATACCGGGTGAAATGGTCCTTTCACCCTGAGAGCAGTCAACACGTTATGTATTCATAAAAAGGAAGGAAAATAGTCAGACCTGTGTGAAAGCTGCAGGCTTGTAAAAACTCTGACCAATCCCTGCCATCCGGTTCGAATGGAAAGAACCAATCAGATGCCTTCATGTCTCGTCCTGTCCACGCCCCCTCTGTGTGAAATGTGCTCAGCTGCTTTTTTTATGTCATTTAATCTGTTTTTATCTGTTTTGTCTTTGAAATAAATGTATGTCATCACTTACTCATCATTTTCATCCTCCACGTGAATTTACTGTAGCATTTAAAATGGAAACTTTGACATCTGTCTGCTTGCAAGCAGGAACCAGTAATAACCATCGACTTGCTGTTGACCTGTTTTATTTTAGTTAGCTAACTAGAACTAATAACTAGAAGGTTTCTACTCAGTAAAGCACTGTCCTAATTGAGGTTTTGTGGAGCTGAGAGGGCTGAATCATCAGCTGCAGATGATCTTTGAAGAAACTAGTCCAAAGAAAGATGTGTTGGATATTTGCACTTAGTGCTGTGAAGCCAAGTGGAATGAATGATGACTTCAGTCTGAGATGTTTTCTGACCCGGGGTTTTTTTTTCCATTTCAGTGGTGCATTTTAAAAGAAAAGCGGTTTGTATAATGAATGATGTGACTGAGATGATGTGATAAAGACTAATTAGGTGAAGCTGAGACCTGCACAGCGTTTATTCTGTCCTTGTGACGCTGTGATGAAGACTTTGTGTGGAAACACTCAACCGTATTTCTCTCTGCAGTGTGAGCAGAATGAATGTGATGACTTATGCTTTCCTTCATTTTCATGTGAAGATGTGCCACCCTTTTCTTTACTTTTTAATTATTGATGGGTTTTGGGTTAAGCCCTCCACCAAGGATTTCAAAATTGAAGCACAACTGTCCCCCGTGTTTTGCTTCTTACTTGGCCAACAGACCTCAGCCTAGTCACAAAAATCCTACTGTACGTATACTGATGAGCATCTGGAAGTATTATTGTCTTTTTGACTTACTCTGACTTTTCTTGAACAGCCAGCTTTTCTGTTATCAGAGGTATGTGTGGCAAGATGACAAATAAATATGTGGCAAAGATTAAATGTACGGGAGTTTGGCCACACTCACTGCTGAAATAAATACCTGAAACAACTCCTATCTTTGAGTCATTTCATTTTAAATCTCACTTGAATGAGCAATTCATTTTTGACCCGTGTGTCTGATGAGGTGGTGATACAAATACTATCATCTCAAATGAACTATGAAAGGAAAAATAGAAATAATGTTCTGTGGTAATCAAAATCAAACTATTTAAAGAGTAATTGAACTATTCAATGATAAGATAAACTGATTTCAAAATGTGGGTCACTTTTACCCGTGCTGTGTAACGTCTGGACAGTGGTTTTTATTCTAACAGCAGGAGGATGGTTGCAAGATTTAGAACAGGAGGTCTCTTTTCTAACCGGTGTATTTACGACGTGGAGCGTGGCGTGTCGTGGCCTTGGTGCTCAGAGCGCAGCATATCATGTGCAGCAGGCTTTATGGGAGCCATCAGTCCACTCACCGTTGAAGCTGACGCTGCGGATGTACCTCAGCAGTTTCTTCCCTCCAGCGAGCTCCATCTCTGGGCAGATGCCCGAGTTCTCCGGACACAGATCCCGCTGCATGTTGTGAAGCCCGTGGGCCATGGCGTACACGGCGTCAATCACAAACTGGACCTTCCCCTCCTGCTCGTATTTGGAGTCGATGCCGATGCGTTCCTGACCTGCAAGACAGAAGGTGATTCGTAAATCAGCGTGTTTACATTTGACCTTAATCCGATCAGAGGACCATATCTGTCCTGGTGGAGCTGTAAGTTTTTTCATCGATGAGTTCTGGTTGTTCTGGGGAATTATTTTGAAGTGGACTTTTTACTGACCCCCACAAATCCCAGGAAAGTTTTCCAGGAAAGTTAGGAATATTTCTAGTAATGCAACAAATGCTTAAATCTGTAATGAGTTAATTCCTCCATTTAACTAAAATGAAAAATGAATTTCAGCTTCTTCACTGACAGAAACAAACGTAGAACGCTGCAGTAAAACATGGGAGTCATGTTCCCATCAGCCTGTTCCATCAGATTCCTGAAAGCCCAGACACATTTCTTCAAACAGCACAGTTCATACACAGATCAGTCTGCTGTTTGGTTTGTGATCAGAAGAAACATTCAGACAGAAGAACACAGACTAGTTTACAGATTTTAAATATTTGCAAGAAAATAGACTCCAGAGATGTTCAAATGTAATATTTTGCAAGTTCTGTCATGATGTGGTCTGGTTCTCCAGTAGGTGGGGTTGAGCAGGTTCCAGTGGATCCAGGGCAGAGTCTGGCTTA
>JBBBVU010000003.1:5269280-5282727 GCA_037177055.1 Atherinosoma microstoma
TCTCCTCTGTTTGGTGTGTGGTAGTCTGGACTCTCCTCTGTTTGGTGTGTGGTAGTCTAGACTCTCAGGTCAGGTAATTTTCTCCTAGACGAAATGGAAAAAGAGCTCCAGTTCTTGATCTCAGAGCAGGTTACAGAACTTTCATTAAGACCTCGGACAATTGAAGAATGTTTTTCTTTCATCAGGATGATCAACAGCTGTCAGCAACTTCACACTAAACCCCTGCATAAGTCTGAACAAACACTGGACCCGCCCTGCTCATAAGGGTATAAAAAAACCTTCGAGTCGACTCCATGATGAAGGAGAAGAAGTTTCAGGAGTTTGTGTGGAGACGTGTGTGAACACCAACGCCAACTATAACAGGACACATGTAATCCCAATCCCATTTGGATTCCTCATGTCTTCCCAAGTGCTGCAGATGAATGATCACTCTTCAATTTTCGTCTCAAGTGGAAGTGAGTTTGCAGATTTCTCCCTGACAGAGTTGTCTGGATGTTTCCTCAGAATAAAGCTGCCAGCTGGAGTCTCGTCTCCAAGCTGCTGCTGCTGCTTTGTGGGAATCAATCATCCTGAAATGGCGCAGAAGGCAGTTTCATTATGTAATTGTGTGTTTGGTTCTGGGGGGGAAAGATGATCCCGGTGTCTCCATCGCTGAGGAGGGGGGAGGGAAGTCATGGCAAACAAAGGAGCACAGACAGTTTTAGGGGAATGGGAATTGTGACAATAAATTAGGTGGAGCAAATTAATTTGGACGGCTGTGTGAATGTTTGTAAAGTTCATATCTTCAAAAATCAATCAGCCAGAGCCGGAAATTACAGAAAACAAAGGAGGAGGGTGAACGTAACGAGGCTGAGCTAAAAAAAAAAGGAAAAACAAGATAATTCGTTCATTCAATACTCTAAACAGAACAGGTTCATTAGGCCTGTTCACACCTTCATACTCAGTCACTAATTGTGAAGCGTTATCGATGGGAGCAGAGGAAGGATTATGAGTTTCTGTTTACCATCACAAATACAAAGATTTGTTCCCAGCAGCTCCACACAGTCGATACGCAGCGTTGGTGTTCACACACGTCTCCACACAAACTCCTGAAACTTCTTCTCCTTCATCATGGAGTCAAACAGAAGTCAACACATCTCAGTCGCATGATTTACTGGATACATGAGCAGAATCAAACCGGCTTTGTCCAAAATGATCAAGTTTATTCCAAAAGTCATTAATCAGCTTGGGAAAACGTCTTTCCACTAAACGCTTACTATCATTAGAACAGGGTTTATTACTTTTACTAAGCAGAAAAAACAACAAGAAAAGAAAAACAAATATTTTTTCAAAGGTCTTTCAAAGTTTTTCTTTCCATCGCTTTGTTGGATCAACCACCCCCCCCCCCACCCACCCACAGTGACACAAACAAGCAAATCCAATAAAGACAAAAGATAAAAGCTTTAATAAACTTGATGATTGGACAAAACTACCTAAACTTACAAAGTAAAGTTATTAGTTGTCAGATATTAGTCGGTTTTTACCTGGTGGTGCCCTGTAATTATTGTTTTTCATTGATAAGTGTATTAAAAAATGTATAATTGTCCTTGGATGCTTAAAAGCTGACAGACTAAACTAGCTCATACAGACTCCATCTCTTCCCCACAGCCAGACTGTGGTGTAATCTTTTAAAGTTGTCTTAATCAATACTTCTCAGGTTTTTTGAAGGTTTTATCAAAGTTTGTCTGTGGAAATTTGCTACTTTCTCTTCATTTTCAGTCCAGTCCTTTTACCTGACTATTTTCAGAGGATTGTGTTTTTTCCGTTACACCGCTTAACTTTGACCTATGAATCATTAAAGTAGAAAAAAAGGCTCCTAACTTAAGGGGTGAACCATTGTCATGTCAACACATAACCGACAACTTAGCAAATAACCAGCTTTAAATGGGATTTTTAGGCTCTTTGTTAAATCAGCATCATTTGTTCCCATTTCTTCGGTTTCATCTCTGAAAAACAACCAAGATAACACAGTTCAACAGAGAGAAAATAAGATTTAGCAGTAACAAGGTGATTGTAGTTGAAAATATATTTTAAACCACAAGTTCAAATATGAATGACCTGACTCAGAGACAGAGAAATGAGGCCCAAACATGAAGAGTTTCTTCCACCATTATTCATTCACACAACAGCTGCAGCAGTTGACTAAGGGCACCTTCACACTGCAGCTGTTGGTCCGCTTTCACGGCTTCCACGGATAGTACGATTCGTTTGGCGCGGTGTTAACACCAAGCACACTCTGCTTCGGACCAAAGAAACAGAGAGAAAGTCTCAGCTCACTTGCAAAAGGAGTATCTGGTTTACCAGAAAGAAAGTTGTATTCCAACCGCAAAAAATCCTCAGGAAGCAGGAAGTGATGCAGACCTGTTGATTGGATAGGAGGAAAAACAAAGCCAACAGCGTGTGTTTCTGCACACCACAATAAATTAGGAACCGAACCGCTGACAAAATCCGACCTGTTAATATCTCCTATTGAAATCCGGACCCGAAACGACGATGTATAACCTGCGACTTGACCCGATTCGAGACCCCACTTGCACATTAACACATTAAATAATTATAAATACACCCCCTCCCTCACTTTGGTGCATTACTTTTCTTAATTCATTCATATATTTAATGTGATTGTGCTGTTTTGTCATAAACTCTTGTCATGTCCACAAAATAATAGCATGAAGAAGAAAGACAAAAAAATAATAAATCCCATGATTCACCAGCTCTGAATAGGGCTATCTGCTCGCTGCTGTTTTATTTAATTTACGAAATTTCAACCCGGTGTTATTCTTCCTGCTTTTCCATGACTGATCAGGATGTTTAGGGGAGTAGGTATATCATCTAGCGAGCGAGCAGTGACGTTTTCCAGGTGGTTTTGTCCGCTTCAATTAAGTGCAGTTTGAACACAAACCAGAAGAAGGTGTGAAAACTTTCGTAAATCCCTGTTGAATCGGACAGTCCCAGGACTATCCTGGTGTGAATGCCCCCCTAAGTTTGGGGGCCTGTTAGATGGGTAGCAATCTTTCTCATAGAAAGCAGACATCTGTTAAGCAGACATGACCCATTTTTCTCCACTACATGATTTCTAAAGAGCTGTAAGCTGAAAACTTGGCATATCTCAGCATGGTGTTCTTTAACACATCTGTGGAAACTGGTCAAGTGGAGGACAAAAAAAAGAAGTGTCAGGACTAAATAAAACTATCTACAGCAGACGAACAGGATCTGAAAGTGATGTCCTGAAGAAATAGGAACAAATCCAGCAAAGACATGACCCAGACAGGACCTGAGAGATGCATCTGGACCTTCAGTTGACCCTACTGTTGGCTGAAGCCTCGTCAGAAACGGTCTACATGGAAGGGGGGGGGGCTGCCAAGAAGCCATTCTTAAGGAAGGGAAACAGGGAGAATAGGCTGAGGTATGTCACATGATACAATAACTGGCCTGAGGGGGTGAAACTTCACCAGAGCCCGGACTTCAACATTATTAAAGCAGTGTGGGATCATCTTGACAGAGAACAGAAGTAAAAGGTAGAAACGTCCAGGGAAGAGCTTTGAAATGTCCTTCAAGAAGTCTGGAAAACTATTCCCAAAGACTATGTAGAGGATGGGTGGGAACATTTAATATTTAGTTTAGACATTAGCATCTAATCATGTGTTCAAGGACAGTTATTCAATGAAAGTTAAAAATCAATAAAATCATTTATGAAAAACATTGAAATGGGGCACCGCTGGAGGCAAATCGATGATTACTGACTAAATATTGATATCAGTCTTAAAGGCCTGTTAGTCTGTAAATATAAAAATTTAGGGAAAATATCACTTTCCAAAGAAGAACTATGGAAACTCCTTTAAAAAGTCTGGAGAATTATACCTGAAATTCTTGTTGACTATGATGAGGATTGGTGGGAACTAGCTCAGATGTTAACAACAAATCGTGTGTCCATGGACAGTTATTAATATTTGATCAAATTATGAATGGAAACATTAATTATGGGGCACCGCTGGAGAAAACTGGAAACTAATGACTAAACATTGATATCATCTTAAAGGCTGTTTAGTCTGCAAATGTCAATTTAGGGAAAATATCACTTAACAAAGAATGACTTTGGAAAGCCCTTCAAGAAGCCTGGAGAATTATTCCTGAAGGTTGCTAAAAGAAATGACAGAAATGTTTGTCTAAAAGGGTCCAGACTGCGATGAAGAATAAAGCTGCTAAGACCAAATATTCACTTTAAAGCTCCGTAGAACTGGTTCTCACTCAGATACTGGATTCAGATTCATGTTGGAACATGATTCAGTAAAACAGCTGTTTTGTAATTTCGAGGAAATAAAGAAAGAAATGAAGACTGGATTGTGAATTTTTCACAGCAACCGTATTCCTTCTCACTGCATCTGTCAAAGACATCAACAGGATGTTTATCTAGAAGAAACTTCCAACATGAGACTGCGAAAGTCAAAAAGGTTTAAAAATTGAAAATAAAAATTGTTCAAAAACAAAATTGTTATTTTTTTTCACACATTTCAGGACTTTCCATGACATAAAAACTAATAGTGAGAATATACTTCCTTTTTAACCCTGGATAACTATCCTTCTCCATTGTGTGTAAAATTGTTCTCATATTTGCTTGTGTCTTATGCTTGTTACCGGAGGATTCCACTAGGGGGCGAAATAGACAAAATAGAGTTGATAAATTTGTTGGATGTAAACAAAACCGTAAACATCTTTTAATCATTTTAAATCTATTTTGGTAGTCTTGAAGATGCAATCATTGACCCATCCCTGCCTTGGCCAGGGAGATTTCTTCTACCTGAGCTACAGCCACCACCGTCGTACACCAACCAGGGGGTCTGTGGGTTGATTCCCAGCCTCCCCAGACTACACCACACGTTGACTCCTAATTTGGTCATTGATGTATGAATATGTGTGTTAATTAAAAGCACTTATTAAGAAAAAAAACTAACAAATAAGAGAAAAACAACAGAAGTGTGTGTGTGTTTGTGATTGGGTGAATGTGTCAAGTAGTGTAAAAGTGCTTTGAGTGGTCAACAAACATAATGACTCGAAAAGAACAATGCAAGTACAGTCCATTTACCATTTAAAGAAGAAGTCTGTGATCTCAGTATGACTTTTACAGGTTGTAAATGAGCTAAATTGATAAATAAAAACATGAGACAAGAGGAGGTTAGTGTTTAGTTCATTTTGAGATCACAGAAAAAAAAGGCAGCAGTGGAATCGTGGATGGTATGTAAGGACCATAAACCAAGCAAGCCGTGATTTGTCTTTAAAACATTTTTACCGACAGTGTGACCTTACATTGGGTTAAACTGGTTCCTGTGAGTGTGAATGGTTAGCGCTATTTTCTGAGGACATGAACAAACAAACACAAAATACCAAAAGCGGCCATGATAGATATGGATAATTAAAGGTAGATCTTAAGCTTTAACCCTCTGGGGTCGACGGACGCAGCAGCTTGTCCAAATCAGATATGTATTAAGATGACGTAGCAGCAGAACGGTCAGACATTCTCCATCCCAACTTCTCCTGACAGTGTGGACTTAAAACTATATACCAGTTTTTAAATTGTGTTGATAGGCCAAGTAAAACCAGAGTTATGATTAGAAAAAAACGTACATGTCATGTATACTATACTGTCACATTTGGTGCAAGAAAAAACTAAAAATGGGCAAATCTAAGGAAAGTGCTCGCAAGCAAGAAAAAGAAAAACACAACAATCCTTTTTCCTATTGGTGGAAAAATGCACCATGTTGGCCAATCAAAAAATGATATGACAACAAGGCAGATATGGTTGCTTAGGAAGGTGAAAAGTTCTATCCACCAAAAGCAGATTGAAATGCCGTCTCTTGGTGGACGGGAGGACTAACACACCCTGGAAATATCAGACCTGTGATGTCCTCTGTGTCTTTTAGTGGACAGGAACTGGCATCTCATGGTGACATCTGATAGTTTTGTATATAGTTGTGCAAAAACTGCCTGTCATATGGCTGCATTTTGATGTAAATGATAGTTTAGAACTGCATTTGTACATACATTTTTAAAATCGACTATGTACATTTGCATTCGAAGTTATAACAATTGCTAGTTTAGAGCCCATCCCAAGAAAACTTGGGGAGAAAAGTCCAATTATTAAATCTGAAGTCTTTATTTTGCCCTTTTATTAAATATGGGGGAAAAAAATTAGCAATTTTTCCTTTGGTATATTTACCATTTATTATCATATGACGTCAAAATTATTGTAGTGCAGTCTTCTGCTTCATGGTATCCATTCAGGGGCAGAAGACAAATATTGAGCAAAGTTTTTACCATAAAATGATGCAAAATGTCTCTGAAACTCTATGTATCAAATATGATACGTTTATCATTATAGGGTTAACATGTTTGTGGTTTTCACACACACACAAAAAAATCTTGTTACCGCTAGGATCTTTGTGTGATTTTAGGTCCACTTTGTGAATAAAGTATGCCAAAATGAAAAAATAATGGTAAAATCACACATGAGGTTGTGCTAAAAAGAATGACACCAAACAACACAGGTAAACTGCTTAAAAGTGGAATATAGAGGTAAAAACAAAGAAATCAACAATGGCCTATTAAACCCCAGAGGGTTCATCTAATCAACCAAGGTAAACAGACCTCTGATTCTGCAGAGGTTTTCATGTGTAATTACACTCAGACAAACGCCTACCTGTGCATTTCCTGCTGCTTTCGTCTTTCTTAGATGAGCTCATCAGTTTGCAGTTGAAGTTCTCCTCCCAGTACTCAGCAAACCACACGTTTCTCCGGTTGTTTTCCAGAGTCCGCGACGTGAAGTAGGCGTCGAAACCTGAAAGACAAATAGATCCATAAGACTTTAACACACTGGATGTCTCCTCGTTCGTGGAGGCGTTTATCAGCTCCTCTTTCATCAGAGGGAAAAAGTCTTCAGGGAGAACTTTGTCCTGCTCACATCCAGGAGAACGAATCTCTGCCATCTTCTCAGCAACAAAACTATGTTCACGTTAAAGAGAAATCTCAGCAGCTCATGTCAGTTTAAAGGGCTGAAAACCTCGTGTAACGCTGCCAACAACAAAAAGCTTCACATATGGTAATAAAATTCTTGGCAGGAAGGAAATCCTCACAGATGAAAAGAAGCAGAGCTATGGATTTCCAGAAATAGATCAGATCATGTAACCTTTGCAGGGAGCATAAAGGGCCGAGGCGTGCGGAGGGCGGTGTGTAGGTTTATAATCACATAAGTCAATTATGAGATTAACATTAAATATGAAGATAAACAGACTTGAAAACAAGAAGCAGGTCAGAACCAGAACTCTGTTAGAACACATTATAAAAGCACCTGAAGGCACCATGACGTCAAAGCACCACCTTCACACTGCTGACCTGACCTCATACAGACTGGGAACGCTCAGGCTGGGAATGTTCAGACTGGGAACGTTCAGACTGGGAACGTTCAGATTGGGAACGTTCAGACTAGGAACGCTCAGATTGGGAACGTTCAGACTGGGAACGCTCAGACTGGGAATGTTCAGACTGGGAACGCTCAGACTGGGAACGCTCAGATTGGGAACGTTCAGACTGGGAATGTTCAGGCTGGGAATGTTCAGACTGGGAATGTTCAGGCTGGGAATGTTCAGACTGGGAATGTTCAGACTGGGAATGTTCAGACTGGGAATGTTCAGACTGGGAACGCTCAGACTGGGAACGTTCAGACTGGGAACGCTCAGACTGGGAATGTTCAGAGTGGAAGAAGAAATCAGACTGGGGACGTTCAGAGGAAACGTTAAGACTGGGAACGATTACACTGGGAACGTTCAGACAGGGAACGTTCAAAGGAAACGTTTACACAGCAGAAAAACAATCAGAAGTTTAACCAGCTTCAGGATCTGAAGGCTACAAAGGATTATTATGGGGTGGTACCCTCAGGGGTGCAGTTTATATCTTATAAGGACCAGACAGTCCACAGAAGTACATACTGGTTTGTATAAGGTACAAACTGCACTGTTGAGGGTACAACAGCAGTACCTTTAAGGGTGCCACCCCAGTTTGGTACAATTAGGTACTTTATTTACTAAACGTGCAGAAACCTGTTTAATATAAATCATTAACACTGTTTAACATGAACCAGGAATCTGCTGCAGGATGCTCAGATGAGAAAATGTCTGACCGCAGGATTGCTGGCTCGAAGACAAAGTCTCCAAATCCAAAGAATGGATCATATTTCTGGAAACACTGGACAAGGAGTCAAGATTAATTTCTTTTTCACAGTTTTCTCTCCTCACAATCATCAGCTTTATCTAAAGAAGGAACAACCTCCCTGCTTGTCACGAGCCCAGTCCTGCCCTCATCACCCCCATCACAGATTAGCACCCCGAGTTGATGCCACCTCACATTAATCTTCGTAATTCCTGACAAGGATGAAATTAGGACGTCAAACTCTTCAGGAAGCTGAGTCAGCAGAGCGGGAAGGTCACATGATCCTCTGAGAGGAGGTGATGGAGGTTCAAGGCAAATGTGAAAGATCAGGAGGGACGGAGAAGAGGAGAAGACAAGGCTCCACCAGAGAGAGAGAGATCAGATCCACAACTCTGTGGTGAAGGAAACAACGGTACTCTTTGTCACGAAACTGGACCCGTTAGGCAGGACTAAGACGCAAACTCCCCTAAGTCATGAAATCTATTTCTTTTAATAGAAACCAAAAGTGGGACTGACGTGGTAATACGGGGAGGCAAAGATATCCAAGGGAGCTAAGCAGAAGGCAAATAACATGACGCACGCAGGGTCATAACAGTGGAGGTGGATGCATCGCTCTTCCTCCTGAAAAAGCTTCAGACATTAGAGGAGGAAACCAGCAACCTGGAAATGATCTAAACTGGCCTTTATGGTCTAGATCATGGAAACCAGCTGGTAAAAAAAATCTTTATTCTAACCTGCACTGAACACTTAGAGACATGAAGTTTGGATCCCCTTTTTGCTTCAGAATTTTTGTGGCAAAGCTTCAACAATGTGTTGGAAACATCAGAGAATTAGGAAATGTTCTCCTTTTAGATCAGCAGTTTCTGAAACACTCAGACCAACAACCAAGATCACCGAAATCCTCTTTCTTCCTCATTCTGATGCTCAGTTTGAACCTCGGCAAATCGTCTTCACCATGTCTATGTGATTAAATTGCTGCCATGTGATTGGCTGGATAGATATTTGTGTTAACAGCAGCTGAACCAGCGGACCTTTTAAACGTTTTAACTTTCCGTGATCATGGCAGGGCCCGCGTTATTCGAGCCAGCTCCTGCTAGAGGTCCCGAGGTCGAGATACAAGAATCAGGGGGGATCATTCTTTTGCAGTTGCTGCTCTTAGACTGTGGAACAAACTGCCCCCGACAGTCGCATCGCCACTGATCTCTGCCTTCTTAAATTCAAGCTGAAAACTCACTTTTTTAGGTTAGCATTCAATTCTAAGGCCTTTTATTTTTTTTAGGTGTATTTCATGTTATTATTCTCATTTTGTCCGTTTTATGCACTTCTGGAAGGCTCTTGATACCCTGCAGCACTGTAGCACTTTCCAATTGTGTTATGAATTGTTTTAATGATCTTATGTCTACATGCATTGTGTTTACATACTTTCTTTATAGCTCTGCTGTTAAAGCACTTTGAGTAAGTTTTGGTTATTGGAAAGGGCTATATGAATAAAATTTGATTTGACCTGATAAAGTGGACGGGGAGTGTTTGTTTCTATTGTTAAGGGTTCATTCATGGAGGTAAAGATGAGGAAAAAGCAGTTTTATCCGTTCAGCACATTTCATGTTCAGCAACGTGCTTTAAATAAAACATTAACAGCTTTACAGCAAACATTAAAAGAAGGAGAATTAAAACAAAAGAAGAAGGAATAAAATAAAAACTGGGATCTGGTCCAGTGTTAACCAGAAATCTCCTCAATAAGTCTTTTACTGTTTATCACACATTTGCTGATGGAGAACAGAAACCCTGGATTTCTTATTTTCAATCATACTGAAACATGGTTTTCACCATCAGTTTTGTTTTGTTGGCACAAATAAAGGTAAAAACCTTGGGACCCAGACACCTGAACAAGAGTCAACACATCTTTAACCCCATGAGACCCAAGGAAAGAAAACTTTTTTCAATTTACTTTTCTTCTTAAATTAAATGTTTTGGTTCCAAAGACCACATTGCAAAGACAATACATTTTTTTATTCAAATTTTACAACATGTGCACTTCAGTGCAGAGCAGGACTTCATAGATTGCAAATGTGAAGCTAATTTAAATAGAAATGACATGTTTTACTGTTCCACTAAAGCAGTCCTTGGACTGCACCACATTGTCTCCTCTCATCTGGGAGGGCCTTCCTTTTCATGATTTCCAGAAAGAACTCTTCATCACTTGATTTATTCAGGTGTTGTAGACATGTTTGACCCTGGTTATCAGTTCCTCGGCTAAGAGCAGTTTGAACTCCAGGGAGAAGGTAAACGTTCTCTGCAGCTCGTTGCAAAGCCTCGTCGGTACGAAGCCACCAACATGATAAGAGTTTGGATCCCATGGCCCGCAGCTGCTCGCGAGGTTCTATTGTCACATTAATGCAGTTCCATGTTTTAATGCATTAGTATTTTACACTGAAATAAAATGTTTAAAACTTGCGCTGACAGCAGCTAAGTTAATATAACACCCTCCTTAGCCAAATTGGTTGTCCCCAAACTCTCAACTGAGGTCTCTGGGCAATCTGTGTGCGTATGGATTGCAAACAGAAAGCAAAGTTTAATAATCCTTAGCTCAATTTTTCTCTTCTGTTCACTCTCTCCTTTCCTTTTCCCCATCCCACTTGTTAATATGTAAAATCAGCAATACACAAATCTAATAATAAAGAATAAGACTTAAATGATCAAGAGGGGGCTTTCTATCCATAAAGCTTCTCCTGGCAAAGCAAATTTGTTCAGCACAACACAGCAGCCAGACCATAATTCTACTGCTACGATGCTGGACCGGACAAGATAAAACAAAGAAAAAAGAAAAAGAGACGTGATTATTCAACATTCGGAGAATCAAGAACAAGCTGTATCCGAGGAATTTCTCCTTATACTGCAGCAGTATGCAGAGCACGCATTCAGAAAAATGCAGGAGTTCAACACTAACTGCATCTGGATGTGACCTCTGGGACGAGTTCGGAGTTTCATCTTCGTTCGAAGGCGTCTGTTCTGGGACTCTGCTGACTTCACGGTGCATGAAATATCAGGGTTTGTCTTCATGTCCTGAGGAGATGTAGCAGGAAAACAACCACCCCCACACTGTTTGATGAACACACAGAGGAGAGGGGTTTATAAATGTGCTGCATGATGCCTGAACTCCTCTTCCTCAGCTCCTCCCACTTCCACTTCTCTGTCAGAGTCACTAAATGTTTCTGCTCTTTGGATTTTGTGGCCTCATCGAGTGATGAAGGTTTCTTTCCCGTTGTTTTATCAGTGCCGCTTCAGGGTTGTTTTAAGCATCAGGAATCACCGAGCAGCCGTTCAGGATCTCCACCATTTGTCACGAGCGGCTGAAGCTGCCTGTCTGACCTGAGACTCATCAGAAAGTCTTCTGCAGCTCCTGCGGGCGTCGGGTAATTATAGGACCATCATTATGGAGAAGGCCTGAAGAGCCAGGAGGAGTCGGATATTGATCCAACATCGAGCTCATCGTCTCACTAATACACACCGTCCATCTCCCTGTAACGACACTGTTCATCGGGGTCCCTCTCTCACTTGTCTCTCAGCTCGTCTCCGCCTGACGGGACTGACGTCTCGGCTCCTCCGTGGGACGCAAAGAAAATAATTCGTGACTTTAAATGAAAGTCTGAAACGTCTCAGGAAGCTGGACTCCTAAAAAACAAACTAGATAAGGATGGAGACAAACCAGACCAGAAAACTGTTCTCAGACTAATAAAGACTAGATGGACCAGCTGCTAGTTCTCCGGAAATCCTTCAGTCATGGATTCTGGACCTCTTACAAGACGTATTTGTCAAATCAGCTGATCGAATACAGATTTCATTGTAGGAGAATCCTGAATGTTTGAAGTCTGAGCAGATTTAACAGCTTCATGACTCAGAAATATCAAAATGTTTGGAGAAGATACCTCAAGATCCGACAAACTGAACCTGAACCCTTTGTGGTCTCTAATGAAGCGAAAACAATGAGACTGTTCAGAGATCATGTGACGAGACCAAAACCAGGTTACTGGGTCCTGTCTGAGAGCCCCAACCACCTGATCCGAATACGACCTTCAGAACAACGACAACCACTGAATGCAAGCATGGAACAGGATTCAGATCCATGAAAGTAATGAGATTACAATATAAAAATACTCTCCATGAAGTTTCAACAGTTCAGGAATTAAAAACAAAGGAAAAAAGGGGAACAAGGCACTGTTGAAGTAAAAAGATATGAAAAGCCTTTGTTATAAGTGGCTAATGTACCTACATGTTGCAGCACACTGCTCATCACGGGGAAAAGTCAGTCGTGAGGACACATGTGAAACTCATATGGGTAATACAGGAAGTGACATCAAGAGTAAAGCTGTTCACCATTTGAATCTTCAGCTGGTTCTGACTGGTTCTGACTCCTCTCAGCATCCTGATTACATCTATCTTCTCTTCCGTCTGCCTGAGCTCTGATTGGCTGATTTACTGACAGGGTTTTATTGCACTGACAGTCCAGAGAAAGAAAGCTACCTTTGTTGCTTCACCTTCGTTTCATCAATGTCTGCCGGGACAAACTCAAGGTCAGGGTTTGGTTTCCGTCTTTGTTTGGTCAAGATGCGGTAACAGAAATGCTGAGCTGCAGCAGAAGCAGACAGGTGGGGGGTGGGGGCACTGCCACTCAGTTACTGCCCTCATTCAGATGAGCTTCCAGAGCTGGAAACAAGTGGGAAAAGTCTTTTAATGTTCTCATGGAGATAAGACTAATACGTCTTTGGAGAAGAGAGAAGTTTTAACCCTCGACCTCATCCAGCAGTCTCCTCCAAAATGTTCACTGAACATAAACAGATCACTTTCAGAAACCACTGCTGATCCATGTATAAGTCAGAGCAGATCCAAGGCCCAGTTACAGCCCAGTCTCACCTGTGGACCAAATAAACATCCTGACTGAGATGTGTCTGTGATCAAAAAACTGGATTTTCTTTCCCGATATAAAGGAAACGAGAGAATAAGTTAATCACACTGATGAAGATTCAAACAACCATCGTGTAGCATCTCCTCTTACTTTACCAACTGTCTGTAAACGTCTGGGAAGTGAGGAGACCAGCTGCTGGAGTTTTAGGAGAGGAATATTGTCCCGTTCTGGTCTGATGCAGGATTCTAGCTGCTCTACAGTTCTGGACCTTCATTGCTGGGTTTTTGGTTTCATGATGCTCCAGAT
>JBBBVU010000003.1:5337310-5351706 GCA_037177055.1 Atherinosoma microstoma
CGGCTGGCCTGGGAGCGCCTCGGGATCCCCCCGGATGAGCTGGCTGATGTGGCCAGGGAGAGGGAAGTCTGGGCTTCTCTGCTCAAGCTGCTACCCCCGCAACCCGACCCCGGATAAGCGGAAGAGGACGGTACGGACGGAGGACGGAAAGAGAATCAGTTAACGTGAGCCCATCTTACTTGTTATAACAAAGGTGGAAACAATAAAAACTGTCAGTCCTGTAAGCTGACCGTTTGTGTCACTTCACTCTGCACTTTGAACTACGGTGTATTCTTTAAAGAAACAAGCATTTGGACCCTTTTGTGACACAACAGTCCAGAATTAATGATGATGATGATGTGGAATCAGCAGACAGATCTCCATACTAGACAAAAAGGTCATGCGGTTATCAGGTAAATATATTCCACAAAAAGGAAAGGTGTATATTTCTAGCACAACTAACATCACATTATAGAGCTAGTTTGCTGACTTGACCAGAAAACTTTCATCATGCAACACTGTAGAACTGATGAGCAGCAGCAGCATTTTGAAGCCAGGAATCAGTCTTTGACTCTTCTAAAAGTTTTTTGGTATTATGAAGTTAACCTGTTAACTTTGGTTCAGAAGGCCACAGCTCCACCACACCTCTGGTCACCTGCTGAGCTTTTTCTACATGCTTCACCCATTCAGATCTGTTTGTCTCTTTCTCTTGACCCCATCCTCCCATCCCTGCCATCACCCATCCATCCTTACCTCTTTCATCTTTCTGTTAATCAATACTTCCTTAATTCATCCATCTCTTCATACAACCTTCCCCCCTGTGTCTGTTCATCCATCCTTACCTCCTTCATCTATCTGTTAATCCCTCCTTACCTCATTCATCTAGCTTTTCATCCATCTTTCCCTCATTCATCCATTTGTTCATCCATCCTTCCCTCCTCCAACTTTTCATCTTCCTTCCCTCTTGCATCTTTTCATTCATCCTTCCCCCTTCATGTTTATCCATCCTTCTCTCTTTCATCTGTTCATTCATTGTTCCCTCCTTCATCTTTTCTTTCATCCTTCCCTCTTTCATCTGCTCATCCTTCCTTACATTCCCTCATTCATTCATCTAAGGTCCCTTTAGGGGTCTCTAAGGTGGCTTGAGTCACTGATCTCCTTTAGACTCATCCCCCACTATGAGTCTCCTCTTCCTACTTGTGAATCATGACACACCCAGGATGAGCCAATCAGACAGCTTTCAGATTTCTCCATAACCTTGTCCACACTTTTATTAAACCAGTAAGTACATTGTTCAGACGTGGCTCCTGGTTAGTGAACAGAGTAATAAATCTGCAAAAGGGACTGAAATTATATTTACAAAAGATGCTTCAGTCAGAGGATCCAACTTATGGACAGAAATCATTTGTTGGACTTCGTCTTTACATACTGAGCCTTGGACCGGAACAGATATGAGTTTGTAAACAAGATTGCAGAAAGATCTGGACTACACTTTGGATCAAGCGGTGTGGTTATAATTTTGCATGAAAGTGGTAAATGTGTTTTTAAAAAAAATTCTAAAAAATAACAAACTACTTGGCCCCAAGTGGATTACATTGATTGGGGTTATGGTGGTAGAGTTCACTTGTCCATCCCTTTTAGATTAAACTCTCCAACATACGGTCGGGTATGATACTGCCAGTGCCCTTAAGATTGCGATTGTACTTAGAGAAAGATCAGAGGTTCACAACATACCCGATGGCTGGAGTATAACAGCTACTAGGGCCATACTTATGTTTTGGAAGTCGACTAAACCCCCATAAATGAGAAAATGGATCAATTACATGTTTGAACTTTATATGAATCCATGTTTATTAAAAAGACCAAAGGAAAATACAATCGAAGACCAGTTTGGGGACGTTTTTATACTTTCTAATGTACCAACTCATTTAAATTGAATTTATAGAAATAGAAACATTCATCCAACCATCATATAAATGAGGATCTGGTATCCTTAACCATTTAGCTCACTGGAAATCACTCTGTTAACCAAATAACTTGGCTCAACATGGAAGTCAACACATTAGTTTTTATTCCATCTTAATAACAAGTGTAGCAGCGACAAGAGGAACTTTGTGTAATGAGAGCTGTGAGGGGTCTTGATGAGCTGTCTAGACTTGGAGAGCGTTAAGGAGCATTGCTGTTGTGTAAAAATCAGCAGAAGAAAGCTAGAAAAAACCTTTTTACCCGCTGGATGAATAATAGCGGGCATACTGGCAGTGATCCTCAGGATAAACAGCTGGACCGACAATCCAATTTCATCTGACAGAGTTTTTTTTCTTCTCAGCTGATGAGCCTTTGGAGACATGCAGCTGCTAATTCCAACAGTTTAAATAATAACCGTGTAACCATCTTTCTCTCTGAACATATTGTCTGAATGTGTGTTTGGTTGTTTTTTATAAGAGGTGAGAGGCTGACAGCTCAGACTTTAAAAGGTAGGAAATGACCAATGGGTGCAGATTTATAAAACCCAGCCTTTCTGCAAGGATTGATGTGTTATTTTTCTAAAATCAGGGTGAATTGATCCTTTAACACTCTGTTGAACATGTTAAGGCCACACAGCTGCACTCCTCGCTGACTCTACTCTCGCACAAGTGGCTCTTTTTGTTTAGCACCAAGTCGCCCTAAAAACTACAATACCAGGAGACATGTTTAATATTCCTCTCCGTACATCAGATATTTTCTTTTGCATGAAATCAGATATTTGCTCCGTTAATATTCTCCAGCTCCATTATGCACAAAAAAAAAGAAAAACATTTTATTCTCTGACCAAGAAAATGATGCCTGGGAGGCGTTTCACTACAGGGGATACAGTTGCACTGAGGGGGTCCGGGAGCTAAAGAAGAGCCACAGTGACCCCTACAGGATGTGGAAGGGGATCTGACTGGGAGAAGCTGTGCTGAGGGATTGAGAGGAGAAGATGGAAAAGAGAAAAACCTACAGCAAAGAGAAAGAGGAGAACAAAAGACAATTAGAGAAAGCAAAGCAATCTTTGGTAAAAACTACTTTAAACAATCATGATTAATAATAAAACAATGATGTTTTGGAAATGGGAAAATAAATCAATGCAGTTGTAAAGTAGATTTATTAGTACCCTGAAAACCTTGCGGTTTACACGGTTTCACAAAGAATTCAAGAAGAATACTATAAATTAGAAAACAGACTCTGTTTTATTCACATGTTAATGCTCTAAAATAAATAAAACTAATTTGTCCAAACTTTACCACAGTGATAAACTTTAGTAGTAGGATGATATTTACTTTGGATTTTATTTCCATGATTCACATGGACTTGGAGATACAAATAGTATTAATGGACAAATTTTTTCATTATGTCAGTAAAAAATTTACATATGAATTATGTAGAAATAGGAAATCACAAATATTTAGTCATCTGAATCACTGTGCAACATCAGGTGAAAAATATGAAACTACATTTTTTCTTTCAAAGAATCCTTAAAAGATAGCCAGCGTATTGAAGCTGAGCAAGGTTAAATATCTTCAAGTGTACCAGTCAGAAATCTCATTAAAGTCTGGCCCACATATACTGAATTGAAGTAATTCAATCTGGAAGTAATAAAAGCATGAACAACCTTCTCAGTGTTGTTAAAAGACATGAAGGATGAGTACCTCTGCTACAAGAAGTTAAAAAAAAAATAGTGAAAGATTTAACATGCGTCAACAAGGCAAGAGACAAATCCTGACTAATAAGTTCTGCATCCAAGATGCACAAAAACAGGATATTGATTAAAGAAGAAACCTGATAGTGAGATTAAATGTCATTAAAATCTCGGTTTTACTTTTGTAGCCCTAAATTACTCAGATTGATATAAGCATACAACAGTTTTGTCTTCCCCACAGTTCTGGAGACGGAGCCGAGTCAAGAGTCGATGAAGAGGCAAAATAAGGTCTCTGTTGGAGAGCGCTGGCATGGTGGGGCATGTCGCTGTTTTCACTGCTCTGATTGTGCTATGCCGACAAGATATTTGAACACCCACTTTAGAGCTATACTGCGTCGCCTCGGCTCAGCCACTATGAACAAGTTATAGGGTGGCCTCTGTGTAAAAAGGGCTGCTGTTACTCATGCACTACAGTCTCACTTCATGGTGAGTAGAGGCTACGACGGTCCACAGTGCAACACATAGCAGATTCACAATAAATGCTTTAAAGATAAAACAATCAATTCCTTTATCGGAGGAGGTGTTCATCTTCAGAGATTTTCAGTTTCCGCTTTCATTGTTTATTGTTGTTGCTTCCATCTCTTTGTCTTCTTTTGGTGTTTGTTGTCACATCCAAACAAAAAGTCAGGAGATTAGTGTTTTCTGGATAATTTTTTGTTATAAAAATGCTTCTTGGCAATAAATCTTTTATCGCTGGAAAGCTTTGTTCAAATCTCTTTCAAATGGAGCCATATTTGTAAGGAAATGCATGTGTGTGATGAAAAACAGAGTTGAGTGTAACAATGTATTTGTTAAACAAACAGGGCCATCAGCATGGGACGTCTTGTTTCTTCAAACTTCATTTATTCAATCCAATGCAACACTAAACAAGGGTCAAAGCGGAATAAGCTGTTAGGCATTGGGATAGAAGATTCAGCAAGTTTTTCATGGGCACAACCAACATACTTGAGTCTGCTGCTCATCCTTCACAGACATTGTCCCATTTCCTTAAATGAGGGGCCATCTAAGAGGGGAATAAACAGGCTTTCCAGTAGTATAATAATTATTACCAGTAAGTATTATTACAACGAAGAAATAATCCACCAAACAATGACTCCTTACTTTTTGAGCTAACTTGTTATCTGTTAGCGTAAATTATAAAATCTGATTGCATTAGAATAAATAAATGAATCATTGATACTTCCCCTTCCAGTTACATAATCTCTCTTTGCTTAAGCAAGACTGAAAGGAATGATGACCTGATTATCCAGGTCAGTTTTATAAAAAGGAGATTAGAGAATAATAATTACATAATCAGCTGATTAAACGGAAAACAAAAGGTAATTGGAGTTTGAAGAATGTAGGCAGAAATAAATGTGTATTACTTCTCACTTCACAAATTATTAGCTACAGTTGCTTTTTATTGACTGACAAATCCTATTATATAACAAAGTCCAACATATTAAACTGTGGGAAAGATAAAAAGGAGAATTTCTCGGTTGCCCTTGGTCCACCAACCTTTATCAGCACAGAAGCAGGCATGCAGTGTTGGGTCAAAGAAACGCACCAAACAAAATGAGTTTGTAATGTGAAAGCTGTGAATAGCAGAGACGGAAGCTTGCATCTTGATTGGTACACATATGCTTTTGTTTGATGGCCAAAGGTCTGACCCCAAAATACGAGGCAGTTGAGAAATGTGTGGTTATTAATGCTGCAGCCTCCGCAACAAAACCGCACTTCTGTTCCCAATGAAAGAGAAAGGAGAGCACTTGAAATACTTTATGAAAATATAAAGGAAAACACACGGAGGGAACATTTTTCAACCAATGCTGAAAGAAACTAATTATGTGACTGTTTTCAGCACTTTGTGTCGAAGGTTGCTTGTCAAGGTTCAGTTTGTGCTGCTTATGTCTTATAAAGTGAAACATTACTTTGCAGAAGACAAAGACGGTTTGTTAAAGAATTTCAAGGTAATCATAGAGTTGAAGTTTGTCATAATGAAGTAAAATCTTCAGTCAGTCCTACTAAAGTACCATCAAATCTTTAAATGAAAGCAGCACTGTAAGTGAAGTGGTCACTTTATTACGGTTCAAGTGTTTTTGGCTTTGTTCTTGTTGGATTTCAGTTTAGTCTGTCTAGTTTGTGGTATTGGTTAACCTGTTTCCTGTTTTATTTTGTAGAGTTCATCACCTTTGTTCCGTTTACTTCATGTCCTCCACACACCTGGTTTCATTTGCTAATTTGCTTCACCTGCTGTGCATATATACCCCTTGCTGTCTTTTGTTCTCCACCAAAGTTGTTGTTTTCCTGGTTTTCCTCCTTTGAAAACACTCTTCTGCATGGCAGAGTTGAGTCTGAGATCTAAGCTAATTTCCAAACCAGTCATGTGGTACCGCCACGCAAGCTTTGGACGTAATCAATGACGTTCAGTCCTCTGAAATGATACAAGTCCTGAAACATACTTCGCAAAAATACTACTCGACACAGGCTCCGAAGACTACGCAGTACTTCCCATAACATCTGTCTGCCTCCTGCTTCTTCAACCCTGAATTTGGGTCGCTTATTCTCCATGCACCCTGACAGGTCTACCATCGGGTTGGACCCCCGTTTTCCTCCAGAACTTCTGTTGGAACAGGGCGTTGGAAACATTGACATGATAGCATCACACAGTTGCTGCAGATTTGTCAGCTGCCATGATGAGAATCCCCCGTTCCACCACATCCCTATGGTGCTCTGTTGGATTGAAATCTGGTGACTGTGGAGGCCACTGGAGAACATGTTCAAGAAATATGAAGTATATACAGTATTCATACAGTATACACAATAATTATATAAAAAAAAAAAAAAACTGTTGGAGATTAACTGAGCTTTGTGACATGGTGCATTATCCTGCTGGAAGTAGCGATCAGAAGATGCTCCACTGTGGTCATAAAGGGATGGACATGGTCAGCAACAATACTCAGGTAGGCTGTGCCGGTTAAACGCTCAGTTGGTTCGAAGAGGTCCAAAGTGTGCCATGAAAATATCCCTACACCATTGCACCACGGGCAGCCTGATGCTATTCTGCATACCTTTGTTGGAACCAGTGCTTATTTGACTTCCTGTTGCCTTTCTATCATCTCCAACCAGTCTGTCCATTCTCCTCTGACCTCTGACATCAACAAGACATTCTGGTCCAGACAACTGCTGCTCACTGGATATTTTCTCTTCTTCAGACCATTCTCTGTAAACCCTAGAGATGGTTATGTGTGAAAATCCCAGTAAACACTCAGACCAACAACCATGCCACGTTCAAAGTCAATTAAATCCTCTTTCTTCCTCATTATGCTGTTCAGGTTGAACTTCACCATGTCTACACGAGTATATGTGTTGAGTAGCTGCCATGTGATTGGCTGATTAAATATTTGTGTTAACAAGCAGTTGAAAAGGTGGACCTGATAAACCAGACTATAATCATTGGTAAACTCTGCCAACGTCTGCAGAGCTTTTCCTACTTCAGTGTTTCCTGATCTCCTCACAGCCCCCTGCAGCAGCTGCTGCTAGAACCAGAAGTGTGTGCGAAGGAGCTGTTTTCGGCCTGTTTCGATGAAGCCTCTCAGATCGACTCAGAGATGCTGCAGCTTTCTGCTCAAATCAAAGGCTGGAAACATTTTAATGTAAAGCAAACAGCGGCTGCAGATGGATCAGATATTTCCCAGAACTGCACAAACAGCTGCCAGACATCACACCCTCCTGTTGTGAGATTCCAATACTAGCTTCACATGGTATCAGTGGGCTCTGACCGAGCTGCATGGAAAGCAAATATCTGGCAGCGTTCTTCCTCCCAGTCCTGCTGATCCTGAGGTAACAGGGTGCTTTGCTGAGGGTCTGCAGAGGGATAAACCCTGAGCAGGAGGAAGCCTCTGAGATGCCACAGTACCGTCCTGACATCTGCAGCTCAGGTTTTATTTCTATAATTACTCTGCGTGTTAATTATTCAGAGAGGATTTTAAACTTTTCACTCTTCGGCCTTGAACGTGGGAACCAGTTTATCTGATGAGCGTCCCGCTGAAACAGAACAAATACTGCCTGTTTTCATCCATTTTTAATCACAGCCGCAGCACATGAACTACTCACAGTGAAGTACTCCTGACATGTCGGAGTATCGACTGCATCTTCTGTATTCACAAGCACGTTTTCACCATCAGCTCCATCTGAACACCAGGATAAAAATCTGCTTCATGTGCTGACAAAATGATGCAGTGAAGAAGGTGTCTGCATGATAACATCTCCAGTACTGAAGAGAAATATGATTCTTCAGCTTCATACGGAGCTGAAAGAAAAGAAACTCTCCACTGGTGTCTCAGATTCTTTTACACTCCGGCTTTATTCCTGTTTTGTTTCTAAATGATCATTTTAAAGGGAGCTTTGGAGCATTTGTTCCTGTTTTTTCCTTCTGATGATAGATTTCAGCAGATAATCAGACTTCTGTTCAGCAGGTATCAGTTTAATGAGTCTTTTTAGAGCTGATTCACAGGTTGCATTGAAGCAAACAGCAACTCTGCACATCATATGTCATTTACTGAAGCTTCAAAAGCTGAGAATATCCTTCCTTTTTGACCTCATCTTCTCGTAGCCAACATCGTCAGTGGAACAGTGGAATTGTTCACATACTTATTTAGCTCAAAAGGGTTAATTTTGTCTCCTTTTTCGTAAAATATCAATGTTTTTTTTTCTTTCAGACAAAGGTTCAGGTAGAAGATGTTTGTTTTTTACCTTTCACGTAAGGTAAAACACGACATCTTCTACCTTAACCTTTGTGTGAAAGAAGAAACCGTTGATACACGTGTTTATTTGTGTACTATGTTTGTTCCCAGAAGATTCCACAAGGGGGCGCACCAGAGAACTCAGACCAGATGACGTTGCTGAATTTGTAGGATGGAAACTAAACAATAAACATGGAGTCATTAGCATATAGCTGTTAAACTGGACTGGACGTATTGCACTAAGTCCAGTTTGATGAAATAAATGAAAGTAAAGCAGGGTTTAATGAGGGTCGAGAATCCAAACATCACCATCCTGCAACACCGTCAACTCGGCATCAAGACAACGTTGGTCCACTGGACGGACAGGTCTGTATTTAATTCCTTTTTTAATATATAAATTCGCATGACCTCCCAAAAAATTATATCTATGATGCTTTAGTCAAAACTTTATGAGTGAAATATTAATTTTTTGGAGGCATTTTGCGGTGTGAATGACTTTTATTGCATCAGTGAGATCCGGGGGTGAATCTAACCTTTTATTTGCCACTTCATGAAGTTTCCATGATGAAAGGTGCAGCAGCAACTGTTGGAAATAAAAGTGTCTTTTGTGATTTATTCACTTTGGGAACTAGTTTAAGAATGAGCATTTTGAGGCTCCCGAGAGGACGAAACATCCAAATGATAAAAAAGCAGATACACCAAAGCTTTTCTCCGTGTGGACATTAATCTGTTCCACTCTTCCAGATAATCTCGCATCACCTTTCAACCAAAATCCCCACACATGTTGGTGTGTTCAGGTTTCCACGTGTCTAAAATAACCATAAGGATGTCCATCTGGGGAAAGGCGGGACTAATTTATATATTCATAGCCTCCTGAATAATAAATGAGGTGAAACTGCAGAGCTGCATCAGGGCCTTTTTAAGGAACAAAGGGATTTTTTTCTGAATATGGAACCGAACAGATGAGTTTTTAGGGCTTTCATTAACTTTAAAGAACATCTGACATGACTTTCTCCTGAACCTCAGCTTCAGCTGCAGAGTGACGATGAAGGGAAATCTGGAAATATAATGACAGCTAAATAAGTTTTTAGTAGGTCATTTATTTATTTTTCACCACATTTTCCTATTTAATCCTTTAAACTCAAAGCCTTTTTTTCTTGCTATTTTTGGTCTACCTGTTTGTTTGTTGTCGTTTTTTCAATGTAAAAATACACGTTGAGCCTCAACCCTTTTAATCCCAGTCAACATCCAGCCTCAGTTGTCAGATTATGAGGCTTATATTGATGTAAAATGAAAGCATCAATAGATATAGAACTATAAAGGCCAACCAGAACAACAAGACAGAATTTATTTCTTAGAGTACTTTGTAGAAATAACACACAACACATAACACACCGAGCCTTTTCTCATCTGCAGATCATTCTCTCAAGTCTTGGCTTTCAGGATAAAAAGATATTGGCACTGAAACAAACACACAACAGAAACTATTTACATATTTACACCTTTGTTCTTTTCAAACAGAGATATAACTTTCTGCTTATTTCTTTGGCTGCTCCTGTTTAGACATTACAGTCAGTTTGAGCTCTCTGATTGGTGGAAAGTTTGACAGGAAGTGGCTCCATCATACTTTCCAGGTCCAAAATAGTAGTAGCAACATGGTAGTGATAGCAAACTGTTTTTATAATGAAAATTTGATAAATATTGGTGTTATCATGGATCACTCATTGTGGATTTACCATATAGTCTCTGAATTAACACTACATTTTGCAGCTGGATTTTAAACCTCATGGACGGGATATAAATGCCTGGAAAACTTCTGTAAATCATCTAAAGTGAAAGCTATCCATCACAATTTACCCCACAGAGTGACACACTACCATTCCTGAGAAGTTGTTGACAATATAAGCCTTGGCATTGGGGGTTACCGGAGATCTACCGGAGTTTAAAGATGCACTCCTTAACTTTTCCACCTCCATTTTGGACTCGTTTCATGGCACAGTGACATCTATTGTGTGCATTTCTGGAGCCGTTGCTGCACAACAGCGTCCCGAGGCCGAGAAACCGCACTATACAACTTTTCTGGGACGCTCCTTGAGTTTTGCTTTGCCCATGTGTCACACGCTCGCACGTGGATGTAAACAAACCGGCTGTTTTGAACGTGCACCGTGCAAAGCAATGCAAAAATACATTATTGGAGGAAGAGAAGAATTACACAGAGACAGAGGTAAGAGATGAGCTAACAGTACAGGTAGGATGCAAGATGGATGCCGACTTAACCCTCGATAGGAGGCAAAAGTTCTGTAGTGAATCTTTAAAGTAACCGTTCAAACCTCCTATAAGTTTTATAAAATAAATTTAAAAAACATAAATTGAATCAGTTGTAGTTGATTTTCTTCAGTTTTTTTTAAATAAACTGAAAAACAGCTCTAACCTGTTAGCTCATCGTTTAACCTGACTTTTCCATTAAAACAGGGCCAAATATTTTCCTGAAGCTGCGGCTCAGATAAAGATCCCTGATCAGGTGATGCTGTGGGACTGCTGTGAAGTTCATTTCATCCACAATCGCTGATGAAAAGCCGCCACAGATCAATGACCCAGGGCTTATCCACATGGAAATATCGGGGGAGTGATTGGTGTTGGAACGGTTAAGAGATCCGCGGGCGTCCTCGGTGCTCCCCTGCAGCGCCGTGTCCTTTAATAATCCCTTAAAAACTCCAGCACAGAAATGTCAGGACACCTCCTAACTGGTGAGCTGTGAGGAGTCATCAGATTGTTGGAAATGTCACTGAGATTACTCAGAGAGCAATCAACACCTAGCAGCCTAATTAATTCTTTTCAAGCTCCTGCAACTCAACAGTTTGATGCAGGTTCAGAAGGGAGATGCTTCCTGTTTGTTTTGAGTCTGGGGGTTGTTAAGATCAGTGCAGATCCGTCAGGGTTTGAAGCTCCTCGTGTTCCTCTTTATCTGTTTACTTCGGAGTTATTAAAAGCAGCCAGATTTCTATCGTTTAGCTGCTGGCGTTTGTAGGGTTTCCCCGATGCTCTGATTCACCGAGACGCTGATGATTCTTTTGTTCTGCTGATCTGTGAGCAGAGGCAAACCAATCACTCAGTCTTAACCTATAAAACCAGTCATACTGTGTTCAGATCTTAGTTTTAAGTAACCCCATTTTTGTGTTGTGTTTTTAGAGATGCATTAATAACTATCTGAAATTTCTGAACTAAAATTCTAGCCTTTAATTGCCAGCAGCTCGACAGGACTGCGGGTCAAAGAGAGAACAGGGGATTAAATTAATCATTTTTCTTTTCTTGATCCATTTTTATGCAACTTAGTATCGAAATTATTTCTACAATATCTGGTAATTAATCCATTATTACTATGTGTTACAATTTTTACCACTCATTATAGAAAGGTTTTTGTCAGTCTCTTACTCTGTTTAAAGTATCAATAATGCCTGATTGACTGATTGTTTAATGAGTCACACCTTCAACACAACGATCATCACACAATGGATGTATGAAACAGCCTCCGCATTACATAAAGAACCAGGAGCCCTGAGAATTAAACTTCTGATCCGAATCTTGGATTTTAACTTGGAGTCACAGCTGTTCAGGTGGGAGTCAAGAGATGCGTAGAAGTGAAAAACCAAAAGGACAGAATTCCTCCATCATCCATCAATCCTCAATACTACAAAAATATATTAACACACATGAACTCTCCTTGGAGGTCTATAAGTTTTATTCATTTATTTATTTTGATGCAAGCCTAAAAAAATAATATAACAACAAAGTAAGAAGACTCATTTAAACTAAATCCCTCTCTGCTCTATCAACAATAAATAAACAATTCATATTAACTCTACCTGGACTTGGGAGGTTCTTTCTGGAAACTTTTCTTCCGAACCTGAGTAGGGGAATTTAGAAACACAGAAATAACATCTTGTTGTCTTTGACTTCCAGCTGTTCTTTAGTAATAATAATAAAAAAGATGGATTAGATTTATCTACAGCATTTTGCTTTACAGTGAATCTGTTCATTCAAACCACATCCAAACCTGGCGATGGAAAAGTTCCACAGCAGCAGACCAATCCAAGGCCCCGGGCCAATCCCAATGCTCGGTGGTGGCTCATCATTCATACACCAGCGATGCCAACACTGGAGGCAGGGAAGGTGTTTTGCCCAAAGAGACAATGACAGATTGACTGAGGGAGTGGGATTTAACCCACCAACCTTCAGTTTATTGGACGATCTGCTCGCTGCTCGACCACTGATCGAAACCCTACCTATTAACTCTGAATTTCTCTCAGAGAAAACAGATGGAAAGGCTGCAGGACCTCTGCAAGCTGAGCCACTGCTGCCTGTAGCTAAATAGCTGCTGTTTGAACATAAATACTGGAACAATGAAAAGAAAGAAAGAAATAACAACATATCTGAAATTAAATACGGTTTCTTCTACAGACCAAAGCACACACGACAAACCCCCCCCCAAAAACCTAAAACTGATGAGTTGATTGTTTGAACAATCTATCCATAATAAAGTTGTTTTTATAGTTTTTACATCTGTGTAATGTAACGTTAGGCGAACGTTAGGTGAACATTGTTGAACGCGTCACATTGCGCCGTGAGCCCAACCTGAGTCATACACAATTATCAAAATCGTAAATGACACAAAACCTTTCATTTCAATGTTACGTTGCGTCGGTGGTTCCCAAAATGTTTCTACGGGACCATCGATGACAACAATGTCAAGTCCCCCCCATCCCAGCTCCACCACCACCACCACGTGCACCCCGACACTTACAATGAAATGTATGAAGAAAAGTGCCCCGCAGTATTGTTTGGCAAATAGTCTTTAGCTTGTTAATTATAGTAGAAAACATCAGTGGTGGAAGGAATGATCAATTTCTCCTCTATAGCCTGAGGCTTTTCAGACCTGGAAACGCTGCACACTACTTTATATGAGCTGAGTTGAACATTTAATGAGACCAATGCTGCTTTAATAAAAGAAAAGAAAGAAAAAAAACCTGCAATGAAAGAGAGGCAGTTTATTTCTTAAATAATAAAGAGGCTTTTCTTTGTGTTCAGGTCTCCAAGTGGCGTCGTAACTTGTTTGCCCCCCCCCTTCCACAAAGCAACACAAGCAAGGATGTTACATTCATTCAGATCATGAGCTGATCAGCCGATATGTTTCAGATATAATCCTTTAAGGAAAGGGACGATATTGATGGATTTTTATGGTTAATTAAAGGTGGTATTTAATTCTGTGATCCACTGTGAGAACATGTAGTCGTGACAGCCCTGGTACCAGGGGTATGTTGTTATGAACAAAGATGCCACAGGTGAGATTGGAGATGAATCATCATTGAATAAAAGAAAAAAAAAGTGAATGATAAAGTGGTGGCAAAGTAGGAGTCAGGGATGTGGACCAGCACAGTTTTCCATTTTCTCTCTTGAGGTCATATAGTAAATACTCAGTGAGCCAGTTGGATTCTGGATCAAAATCAAAGGATTTTATCTCTTCAGAGGATGAATGAGTCCTCAACTGAAGGCTTTTATGAGTGATGACAGTCTTCACCGTTTCTGCTCCGACATCAAAGACTTCCCTCTGATTTTAACTCTGTTTTGGGGTTTTGTGTTCAATGTGAACAG
Source organism: Atherinosoma microstoma (assembly GCA_037177055.1). Lineage (NCBI taxonomy): Eukaryota > Metazoa > Chordata > Actinopteri > Atheriniformes > Atherinidae > Atherinosoma > Atherinosoma microstoma. The sequence continues at coordinate 5,351,381 of JBBBVU010000003.1, forward strand.
AATATTTATTTAGTGAAAAACACGCCAGGACTTAAACTCTAAAAACACAACAGAGATGAAATATACAGATGTCCTTTGATGTCTCCTGAGAATTTGTCCGATTTAGCTGTTGGAAAGCAAGCAACTGTACAGTGTCGTCATAGCAACAGGTGCATGGATACCAGCATCTGGTACTTGAGGGCTACTGGTCACAGTGGGGATTGTTAATTAGTTGGTTGTTTTACTCTTTTTATTCGACATTTATTCTTTATTCGACATGGATTTGATCAGTTGGTCCGCCAATGCTATTGACCAGATTTTTTCTACCCATAAACAGGGCAAGGGGG
>JBBBVU010000003.1:5380271-5390893 GCA_037177055.1 Atherinosoma microstoma
ATAGATAGATAGATAGATAGATAGATAGATAGATAGATAGATAGATAGATAGATAGATAGATAGATAGATAGAATTCATTTGTCTGTTTAAAGCAGCCTAAACAAACGTGGTGCAGTAGGAAACTGTTGGAGGGGGGACCTTTTTCACTGCTGCACCACCAAACATGCAGTGAAAATTGTCTGGTCTGTCAAAAGGAAATTGTTCCAGAAGTCTTGTGGTTTGTTCAGATGCAGCTTTGCCAGCCAAAGCCATGCTGCCATGATCAGAGAAGAGGCTTTACCCGAACCAGACATACTCATTCAGTCTTTTTCTGAATTTTCAATCATGAACTTTGACATTTAACCCTTTGCCTGAATTAATTTAGTATTTTTTAAATAACTAAATGAATACAGGGGGAAAACTCAGGGGATAAAATAATAAAGAAAACGACTGGAACAAAATAAAGTACAAATTAATTGTATAAATTATCAACAATAAATAAACAATGATTGATAATAAATAAATACTATAGAAATAAATACATGAATAAGAGTGAATAAAAGCAAATAAACAGATGGAAGAGAATAACTATAGATATACATAAATAAAATACAAAGTCCAGATGTGGTTTGATGCAAATTTACGACAGGCTTTAAAGGGTTAACATGGAAACTGAGACCTGGAGAGTCTGAGACGTTGTTATTAGTTTTTTCCAGTTTCTCTGATTTTGGGCTTTATTTGCTGGGACACCCACTCCTGGGAGGATCAGCAGTTGTCTGGAATGTTTACATTTATGAATCATCTTTCTGTATTGGCAGATATTGGTCATTTTTCAAAATATCAATATCGGTCCGATAAGTAAAACTTGACCGATATTAACAACAGATATTTATTTCCGCCCATTTGTGTTTCGGGAGAAGGGGTGTGTGGCCATGTAGTATTGTTTGGAACGTGCAACAGTGATAGTTAGGCAGCATTGTGGGGTGTTTAACTGAAGCGGAGAATGTCTGCGGTGTGGTAGTTTCATGGTATCAAAAGAAGATGCTCGAAAAGCGGTATGCAAGACTTGCAACAACAAAGTAATGTGAGGAGGATGTCGCATCCAAACACTCAACACCACCAGTTTGATATGTCATCTGAAAAACCACCAACTAAAGGTTCACAAACTCCGGTAAGAAGCTTACGCTGCAAACAGAATTTGATCATCTTAACTTAATTTTTTTTTTAAACGATATTGGTAAATATCGGTTATCGGCCATTGCAATAATATTAACATCGGATATCGTATCGGCCAAAATGTTCATATCGGTGCATCCCTAGTTATTAGTATCCAAAAGATCCTTCTCAGTGGTGCCCTGTGATTAATGTTTTCTATTAATCATCAAACATTTATTTGACTTTACACCAAAACTTGCAAGGACCAGATTGATTGATGTCATGTCCTGATACTTCAAACCCTCAAACTGAAGAAGGGTGGACTTTTCTCCTGTACTGTCAGATTCAACAGGAATTCATCATCTGGTTTCCAAATACCAAGATGGTGACAGGTGGAAAACATGGAGAACTTTTAAACCCTGTCAAACAAAAGTGAGTTGTGATGGAGGATGCGTCAGGATCAGGAACATCTGCACCAGATGTCAACATGTCGTACAAAATGAAACTATTCAAACATTTCATCTGCTGCTTGCAGACACATGTACAGGCCTGTTCCTGCTGGAGAAGCTTGGTTTAGATTCTCTCTGAGAACAGAGCCACACACAGCAGCTCCTTCAGGTGGAGGAGGAGGAGGCTGCTGATGGAGTTAATGAAGGTGTTTTTCAGTAAATAGAGCTGCAGCTTTGATGGAAGAGGTGGATGTTGATTCAAACTGTGTTGCCTCCACTTTTCTCTCACACAGCCTTTTTCCTGTTAAAGTTCATTTATTTTCTGGAATTCAGGGCTAAACGCACATTTTCCACCTTCCTCCATTTGTTGCATCATGTATCAAACATAATAACCTCCAGACCAACACGTTTCTGAAGGTTTCACTGTTTTATGACATCAAAACCCTCCACCTGAACATTTCTCCATCAGACTGCAGATCCACATCCAGCTCATTAAATGTCTCCAAACTAATTCAAATCTTTTATTGACCATTTTAGAGCCTCTGAAATAAAATGAATTTTTACAACAACTGAATGGTTTCAATGGGTTTTTTTTCTGTTTGTTCTTTATTTGGAAGATATTAAACCGCCAGACTTGCATCTGACAGAATAAGATCAACAGATACAATGATATGGTAATGATATTGATCAGATTTATCTGTTCAGATTCCAGCTTTGCCACCTGTTTTTTCTGCAGCAGCTGTGCTACTTTCAGTCGGTTTAGAAATATTAAATGATCACCTTTTCAAGATGAGCTTCTCACTCCTGAATGGAACTGTGCTCCTAAATGATAAGGCTTCAACACAGGGCATTGTGGGTAAACACAACCGCAAGACCGCGAGGATCTGATGCAGCTCCATGTTTTCCTGCATCGACCGATAGATGAAGGAGTTTCCTTCTTTGTTGTTTGTCACAACAAATAAGAAAAACCATCTTACACATTTCTGTTGTACAAGTAGTCGAGTCATCACACATGGGAGAAAAGATGCATCGATAATTGTTTTATGATCACATCGCTGCCATACGAGCACAAATCAAATAGAATGATGATGCGGCTAAAGATTGCCGCCCCTATAAGTTAGTTTTTCATACATATTATTGTTTCTTGAAACCATTTTCAACACTAAAGCTGAAATCCTTTTGACTGCGTCATTAAGCCTGCAAGGCTGCATCTAAACAGCTTTTTGGGACGATTTCCTTTGGAGATGTTTGGTCAGAAGGCACAAAAACACCTGATAGCACGGTGGTGGAGGGCTGATGATCTGGGCTTGTTCTGCAATCGCTATAAAACAAACCATTATGTTAGGTGCAAGATCATGTAACAGGTGTCTGCACTAAAGACCATTTTTTCCTGAATTTTGGAACCTATGTTTTCATATACCCGATTGGAACAACAATTAGCAAAACCTCTGATCCTGATTGTAATGAAAGTTTGATCCGAATGAAAATGATCGGATCAGAATCTCCTGATTGGTATGTTTACATGAAGCATTCTTATTCCAATCAGGCTTTTAATCCGGATAATTGAGTCCATGTAAACATGGCTACTGAGTGGACCGTAAACTCCTGTGCATATGCCAAAGTATCATATAGTCAAATGTGATGCCATCTGTGGGACAGTTGGCTGGAAATGTTTCATGCAACAGGAGAACGTTCCTCAACACAGCAGCAGATCTACAACAGGAAGGCTGAAAAAGAAAAGAATTAAGGTGTTGACATGATCCAGTCGAAGACCTCATGTTGTGGTGGGACCTTCAGAGAGCTGTGCAGAAATGATCATTATTTCTCTGTATTCAGGTAAAGCCGTTCTGCTCTGCTTCATGGACAGTCTGACTATAAATGGAAACCTTAATTTACAGAATGAGCACCATTTTGTTCTAAATCAGACTTTCAACTACCACAATCTTCACATTGGTAAGAATCCATAATTTTCTTATGGACAGTACAGTCAGGTTACATTTCCCAATGGAGTCACTATTAGAGTCATTTAGCAAAGTGCCTTAAATGTGATTAGAAACGATGACTTTAAAGCAGTTTTCTGTCTTCATTGACTCCGTCTGTCTGTCTTCGTATGAAATATCCGGTGAATCCTCATCAGTGAATGAAAGCACACTGATATTCTTACAGCAACTGAGAATCATTGCGATATGAGCAGTTCTGCTTCATGTACTGTTCATAACATCCAGACATCAGTGACCAAATGTTCATCTGATTGGCACGTCAGGGTTTATATGTCTGTAGCAGAGGACTGGAGGTGCAATAAGATTATAGCACTTTATCAGCTCCACCTGTTCAGCCAATCACATGGCAGCAAACTCAACACATTTAGTCACATAGACATGGTGAAGACGACTTGCTGAAGATCAAACTGAGCATCAGAATGAAGAAGAAAGAGGATTTAAGTGACTTTGAACGTGGCATGGTTGTTGGTCTGAGTGTTTACTGGGATTTTCACACACAACCATCTCTAAGGTTTACAGAGAATGGTCTGAAGGAGAGAAAGTATCCACCGAGCAGCAGTTGTTTGGACCAGAATGTCAGAGGAGAATGGGCAGACTGGTTGGAGATGATAGAAAGGCAACAAAAAGTCCAATAAGCACTGGTTCCAACCAAGGTATGCAGAACCGCATCTGTCAGCTAAGAACAGGAAACTGAGGCTAAAATTCACCCAAACTCACCAAAACTGGACAATAGAAGATGGAAAAATGTTCAGATGGGGTCAGAATTTGGTGGATACATCATGAAAGCATGAATTCATCCTGCTTTGTATCGACACTTCAGGCTGCTGCTGTTATAATGGTGTGGGGGATATTTTCTTGTCCTACTTTGGGCCCCTTAGTACCAGCATGGTTTAACCAGCACAGCCTACCTGAGTATTGTTGCTGATGTCAATCCATTTATGAGCACAGTGGAGCATCTTCTGATGGCTACTTCCAGCAGGATAATGCACCATGTCACAAAGCTCAGATCATCTCCAACTGGTTTCGTGAACATGAATTAAAAAATAAAACTTTCCGCATGAAGAGGAGCATTACATCCACAAAGCTTAATTTCCTTTATACCCATAAAAATTGGAACATGGCACGCAGACCATCATTCTGCTCTCATGATGCTGGAGACGACAAGGTGGAAAAACATTAAGCCTACGATGTGGAAAACTACAGAAACTCTGAAATTTCTGTGGAAAGTCAGAAAATTAGACACGAGTAATTGGCATGAATCCTGTGAGGGAGGATGTTTCCAGGTGTCGTAACCTAACTATTTATTGTGTTGACTTAGTTTCCTCATCTTCCCTCTGGATCAGCTGTGTGAGCAAAGCCGACCTGAATCATGACGTCAACAGATGCTGCTGCTCGTTGCAGAAAGATGCACACGGTCCCACGGACCTGAAGGAACTGAAACACTGTGAGGAAGCGGCACACATCCAACATTCAGACCTCTGTTCGCTCGGCTGGAAGCCGCCGCGCTGCTACGATAAGAGCAGGTAAAAGAGGCAGCTTTGATCCTGGATCTGTTTTTAATAAAAATGTCATGTGTGTGTCTTTGTGGGGGGATGCTGGTGTTTGTGTGAAGGAGTCCGGACCAAACAAAGAGCACGGCGAGCCCACAAACATGCATTTGATCTCAGCAGCACAACAAGCAATAAATTTTATATCAGGCTGGAAATGGAAATCCTGGTGGGCTGCTTCTACGGCAGCTGATCTGAATACAGACGAGGAGAGGACGTGGGGAGGGAGGGGGGTGGAGAGATGACCCAACAGCATGAAGATAAAAGAGGGATGGAGAGAAATGAGGGAAGGCAATAAAGAAATGAATGAAGGACAAGTGATACTACAGAGAGAAAAAGGAGATTTATGAGTATAATCAAAAACATGAAGTAGCTGTTCAGTTGGACCTGGAGGACTACGCTCTCTTCATTTCAACATTTATATGTTCTCGATTCCTCTCCTCGATTCCTAATCCCTCCATCCTGCCATGCAAGCAGGACAGGTTAAGGAATGTTTAGTAAAATCTGAGATGCTGTTGTGTTGTTTTATATTTTATCATCTGTAAAATGAAGATTAAAAGTGTTCATAACAAGATGTGTTATCACTTTAAATTCAGTTTACGATAGCCTCGTTTACATGAAAAAAAGTCAGATCGAAAACAATCTGAACAGAGATTCCAGCTGACGTGTTTACATGGATACTGGATAAAGTTTACATGGACCCAAACATACCGATTGCAATTGGTTTGAAAGCTCTTTCGGGATGAAATTGAACCACGTATAAACCTCATTCCGAATGAAAAGTCCCAAACCGAAAGGATTTTCATTTGGTTTCACAGGGGTAGAATATTCCTTTTCCCAAACCGATCGTGGTATCATGTAAACGTTGAATCAGAATGTTGTCAGGTTGCGTTCTTACAGCGCATGCTCTGAGTAGACGTAATCACGCAACGAGTGACGTTTACCCCCTTTTGAAGATGGCGGCTAACAAACAAATTCACTATACAGCAGCAGAAAGTTAGTTTTTAATTCATCCACACCTTTACCTCTTCGTTGTTTGTAGTAGGAGTGAATGAGTATCAAGCTGCTGTTTGAAAATATCGCAAAAAACCACAACGATCGGTTTGTAGATCTCTCCAGCTTTGATAAATCATGTGATGTAAACATCTTTCTGCGTTCTGCTTAAACGTGAGCGCATGTACACACCAGATCGGAATAGATTAGGTCCCATGTAAACAGCCGCCTTGAAATCTTAAATCGGGATGATTTCAAACCAAATGGGGTAAAAGTCTCCATGTAAACATGGCTACTTATGTCTTCACATGATGGAAAGTTTTAATACAACCATATGACCTGCGCAGTGTGGACTAATTAGCAAGAAGATGAACAATAACATTTTATCAAATTTGATCAAATACCTGAACAACTTGTTATTTTGACCCTTTCACCGTCAAGTCGCTGAATAATCCCCAACTCCTCCAGGGTTTCCAACTAAACCCTTGTACCCTCTACGGTCCACTTCTGTTTTGCTGCAGCCATTTTTCAAATCTTTTGCGAAACTCATCACATCACCTAACCCACACACAATTCAAGGCAGAAACGGTAGAAACAACATCCACCAGAGAAACCATCAGAATGAGTGTAGACATGGTTATTTTTCCCTGTAGATCAGATCATTAAGGTTTAAACCACTCCTCTCTATCGGATAGAAAATTAAAGGCTGAGGTATTTACATGACCCATTTATATTCATATTGAACATATCAACACAGCTAATGTGGGATAATAAGCTGTTCCCATTTAAAAATATTTCCCTGAAGGATCTACCTGAGCATCCTCCTTCGGCTGAGAATAAACCATCTCTTTAACCTCGCATTCTTGTAGCCAACCAGCTCCGTCGTCTTTCAAATACTTGCTTGTGTACTACAGTTGTTACTGGATGATTCCACTGGGGGGCGCACTACAGAACTCAGACCAGATATAGTTGCTGAATTTGTAGGACATAAACAAAATGATAAACACGGTGACAATAAATGAGGGTAGTGTTTGGTTCATTTTTAGATTCACCAGACAAAAACGACAGCAGTGGTATCATCCATGTTAAACACCCTAAACCGAGCACACCGGGTCTCGTCTTTAAAACTTAACGTCATTTTTACCGCTGTTATTCCTATAGCCTTACATCTGGTCAAACACTTCAAACGAACACTAAATAGGTGAGGCAGCCGTGAACACACATATGTGTGATTAAAAGTAAGTATATGCTCAGCTTAACTCAATTACATAAAAACCTTGGTAAAAATGATTTGCTTTCTTTTATACAATCCAATGTGTTTTTTGCAGCATTTTCGCAGCAGTTGTTATTACAGTCACACAATGTGCTCACGTTTTTGACGACTCAATGGAGAAACATGAAGAAAACAAGGAGCAAAATTAGAGAAACAGATTAAAAATTAGCTACTAGAGTTTAGGATCATTTCTAGAGATGTGAAAATACTGAACAATGTAAAACTGATTTATCTCACCAGAAACAAAACAAGATCAACATCGTAGCACCTCAGCAGAAAGTTTCCTTTGAGAGAAACAAACAAAGCTAATGTTTCACGTTAGACTCTTAATGTAAATCGGTATGTTTGTTAGCTGTGTTAGCTAATAAGGAACAAACGTTAGCTGAGGGTTGGGCTAAGCGGTATAGTGACTTTTTAACTTTTGTCCTGTATTTTTTTTTTCAAAAAGCAACTTACGTAGCCTATAAAATGGTTAAAAAATAAATTTTGTTGAAATGTCTCCAAAAGTGCTGCTTAACGTGTTAGTGTGTTAGCATGTTAGCGTATTAGCGTCTGCCAATCAGAGCAACTTGAGCCTGTAACCTGTTAATGTTAGCTAATTTTCTTATTTTACTTTAAAGTTAAATCCAGATTTCGAGAGTGATCGATTATAGAAATAATAATTTACTGCACGCCACAATTTAAACACAATAGTAGTTAAAGGGAAGTCAGAATAGTATTTAAATCCCTGCTACTGAACTGTGGCAGATTTTCTCAGTGAGGCGCCCTTAACGACGGCCAATTCAGCATTCATCGTTCATCTCGTCTTTTCTCTGAGCTCTCCACAGCAAGTTTAAGTCAGTCTGATGTTGACTCATTTTATCTCCCCCTCTGTCACTTTCTTTCTTTTCCTCCTTTCCTTACGATCATGTCCTCTTGGGTTCCTTTCCCGAATCAGCCGTGGTGTGCATTTAAAACAGCCAGGGTGTTGAAATCCAGTTGCTGGTGTGTGATGCAGTGCAAGCAAAACTCAGTTGTAACATGATGCTCTGGGCGTGGGTTTTCTCAGCCTCAGGGTAGCCTCGGAGTTTTAAAGTTGGAAATTTATGTAGCATTGATTTAAATCTACTTCTCAATGAGCATGGTAGGAAAAAAACTAAATATAATAAAGAGAAATCTGGATTCTATTTTATTGTATTTTATTCAGATTTTAATATTTGTCTTTTAATTACCCTATTTTTGGGCAGTTGAAAACATTTTTATTCAAGCAGGATTTTAGTTAAACAAGGATTTTTTATGACTATGTGTTTGTCTTTTTATGTATTTTATATTTTGTTAATCCTATTGTAAAGCACTTTGTGGTTTTTATCTGTGAAAGGCGGTATATAAATCAAATTTCCTTCCTTCCTTCCTAATACTTTAGCACAATGGACATAAAGTGGTTTACCAGTAACATCAACAAGGGCCCGTCTGATGGTTAATCAGCAGCAGCAGGTGTCACCCTGCAATCATTCACCACTTCCAGCAGCTTCAATGATTCAAGCAATGTGGTGGAACCTAGTAAGGCAACAACAACAGCAAATTCCCGCCTTCTCCTCCACGGCCACCCAGGCCTGGGTCACAGTTTTTTACACCATCAACAGTATCTGTAATTCTAAATGACCTTGGGGTGGATGAACCCAGACAGGTAGTGCTGGATCATTTTCCAGTTTGACTTTTCCCTGGAAAGAAAAGCAGTTTTGCCAGTTTATGATACAAAATAGAGCCTGGCCTAAGTACTCAGTGACAAGTGATGCAGCATACTTTAACCCCGGGAGAAATTTTAGAGCTCATCATGCATCATCTGGTTTTACTTTACTGTAAAGGGATTCACAGACTGGGAACACACCTTACAAAAAGAGTGAACAGACACGATGGGTCTAAGGATCATAGAGTGTGTGAGAAACTTTGGAGAGAAAAAACAGACCAGTCAGGAAAAAAAAATTCTCAAAATCAACAGGGTTGAAGCAGATATTATGTGGATTCATCGTTGACATTTTGTTTTTTTGTAGAAATTGATCACCTGCCCTTCAGTGGTAACTATGACTCTTTAGAGTGTACGGTGCAGTCAGTGGCCTATTCTTGTGTAAACCCTTGAAAAAGACCAAGAGCCGGAAAAAATTGCTCCGTGCATCCCCATGAATGCAACTTATAAAAGCCATGAAATCCAAAAGGAAATAACAGAACTGATGAGCCAGCAGGTGACAGAGGACATTGTTGAGGAAATAGGCGACTTGTTCTACACCATCAAAATGGATTGAACACGGGAGCCGACGGCCTGTAAAAATATTTCTATTGTGATGTTGTGCTGATGAAAACTACATCATCAAACAGAGTGTTGACTGTTCTGACAGCAACTGCAGGTGATGCAAAAAGTCTCACACAGACACTAATGACAGAACTACAAAAAAGCCGGCCTTGGCACTGACAGAATACTCAATCATGTTAATGACGGAGCTGCTCTCATGCCAGGAAGACCCGGTGGAGTTCAAACTCTCCTTCAGAGTGAGAAATCTCAGAGTGTACTGTTTTAACCAGCAACTGCACTGGTTCAATTCACTTCAGCTTTATTTGTATAGTGCCAATTCACAACAATGTCATTTCAAGGCACTTCACAGACAATCAGTTTGAGCCAATCTGGTGTCATCAGTCAGTATTCATACAGGCCAATTCATTACAAATAGCCTAGCTAAGGAAACCAACAGATTGCATCAAATCTTGACTTCGATCCAATCCCCATCCATTTCATGTCCTGTGAAAGATTTAATCACTATCTGTAATGTCCTGTGCATCATTATGATCCAGCATCAAGGAAACTTTCTGAAGTGTTCAGTTGAGCAGCGGTGGACAGGTCCGTAGATTATTCTGGAATCCTTTCAGGATATATCTCAAGTGCCGATGCATATTGAAAACTCCACAGCATTTCCAGCTGATACAAAGATGGAGGCAACAGGGTTGCTGAGGACTACATCCAAGCCCAGCTTAAGATTTCCTGCCATTAAAGACCCATTTTTTAACTTTTCGACCTTAAAACTCCGGACTCGTTTGACACATTGACATCTATTATGTGCATTTCTGGAGTGGCCCTGCAGCTGAGAAAGCAGACATTACAACTTTTTGCATCCGGGTGATGCTATCTATCTATCTATCTATCTATCTATCTATCTATCTATCTATCTATCTATCTATCTATCTATCTATCTATCT
>JBBBVU010000003.1:5408299-5421473 GCA_037177055.1 Atherinosoma microstoma
TCAGCTCCACATTCAGATGCTAGACTCAGAATCTGGTGGAAACATCATGAAAGCATGGATCCATCCTGCCTTGGATCCATGCTTCAGGCTCCTGCTGGTGGTGTAATGGTGTCGGGGATATTTTCTTGGCACACTTTGTTCTTCTGCTGCCTCCACTTCACATCCATGTTGAAGCTCAGATTTGGATTTTCTGTCTTGGATCAGACTGACACTGGTTCTGGGTTTTAAGCAAACGTTAACCCAGCCCTAGCTCTGATGGAAAAGGCTCTTAAATCCAGACCAAGAATCAGCTTTATCCGATGTGGAACTGGTTCTTCTGGTTCTAATTTCTGAAATAGGATCATTGACCTCATTTTCACTCTTGATGATGTTTTTTTTCTCTGTACTGCTTTAGTTTAACTCATCAGTCTGGTAGATCCCGTTGTTCATGAGTACGATGTATCCAATAAAGAAAAAGAGTTTGTTATGGTGTTCCTCAGGGGTCTGGTCTTGGCCCTCTTTCATTTTCTTTAAACATGCTTCCATTGGACAATATCAGCAGGGACATTCATTTCCACCGTTATGCTGATGACACATAACTGTATTTATCCATGACACCTGGGGAAAGCAATCAGCAGCTGAAGCTTCAGTCTTGTGGACTTCCTGCCATTTTCTGTTTTTGAATCAGATTCAGTTTTCAGGCTCCTCTCCTATTAAAGAACTGTTTCAAGAACTCCTCTGTCCAGCGTGTGTGTCCACCTCCTAACCCAGACCTGACAAACCAATTGGTAGAAATGGTTTAGGCAGGTTTATTGCCACAATATTTTTTAACCAAAATTCATGGTAGTCACTGAAATATTTGCTGTACCAAGTGGTAGACAATTATATGTAATGTACTTTTTTTGCCTTGTTATAATTCTTGGTTTTTATTTTGTTTAATCATTTACTTTTTACATTAATTTCATTATTTTCATATGTTGGTATTTTAGTTTTGGAAAATTATCTAGATATTTCTCTATATTTTCATTTCACATTAGTGATATGAATATTTCTGTTTGCAAGTTGTTTTATTCCTGCCCCTGTATTCCTGTAAATAACATTGACTTGAATCTGAACCAGAACTACTCCAGAACCTTCTTAGATTGCATTTCTCAGCATTTGTATTTGTTCTTGTCTTGACACATGAACTAGTTCTGCTTCTAAGAGGTCAGTGTGCCACGTCTCCACAGTGGTTTTATGTTAATTATCATATGTGGACACACACAAAGCAGGTTTAGTTCGGTGTCTGTCAGACTGCTGAGGGAAACAGGAGCATTGGCCTCATTCTGCTGGTGAATTAACCACACTGCACTGCACTGAGCCAGATATCATTACCTCCACTCCTCCAGGAGAAATTCTGCTGCTCTGCATTTCCTAATCATCAAAACAAGACGTTTTCCACTACGACTCGCTGGTAAACAGAGCGAAAGAGTCTGGAAATAACTGTGCAGAATACAAACACACGATGTTCTGAACAAAGGAGCTGGAAGAGGAGGCCACACAATCCCACCATTTTCACTCAAAATCCACCCATTCATCCACAAACTCTCCAGTCTGAGCTGTGAACACATCTTCAGGAATGCGTCAGGATGAGTGGAAGCTCAAGGAAAACCACCACAATCACCAGAGAGATGGAGAGGCAATGGTGTCAGACTGAAGAGTCCGAACATTCCGCTTCAGACTGAAGAAGAACAGCGTTCAGCATCGTATACGGACAATTCTGATCAGATTCTTTTTATTTATTCTAATTCTGTCTGCATGAGGCCATTTTTTTTCTGCCAATGAGGAAACTTTTCATCTTCACGTAAGCCCTTTTAGCAGTTTTGACTGGTTTTATCTGTAAGATAATGAATCAAATGAAATCATTCTAATTCATTTGTCTTAGTTTATCAGAAGTTTTGATGAGTCTCTGTCTCAGCGAGTATGAATCATATTAAATAAGTCAATGATTCAGCCGGTGGAGTTATTTGTTGTTTGGCTCACAGGTGCAACAGAAGAAAACTTCTCTGGACTACAACACTCAATCTAATATTAATGGATTAGATTTATATCGCTCTTTTCAACGCACCCAAAGAACTTTACAATGAGCCCGTTACTCATTCATACTTTGTGATGGTAAGCTAGATGTGTAGCTACAGCTGCTCTGGGGTAGAATGATAGAAACATGGTAGCCAATCCATACCAACCACCACCACCAAGTGTTTATACCCCAGCGATGCCAACACTGGAGGCAAGGTGGGTGAATTGTCTTGCCCACAGACACAATGACAGATAAGGGTGAAGGGTGAACCATACCGTACCACACTATACCATTTTCCCATTTTCTATACCCACTTACTCCAATACAGGGTCACATGGGGGCTGGAGCCTGTCCCAGGGGGAAGGAAAGGTACACCCTGGACAGCTCGACAGTCTATCGCAGGGACACAGAGGGACAGAAAACCACTCATCTCCTAGGGTGAATTTAGAGTGGCCAATTAACGTACTATGCATTGCTTTGGACTGTGGGAGGAAACTGGAATACCCAGAGAGAACCCACACATACATGGGGAGAACATGCAAAAAGGCCTGGCTCGAATTGCTCCCACCCAGCCAAGACACACACCATGGACCCTGTTGCTATGGGGGTAACGGTGCTCACCACCCCACCCCAGCCCCGTGCAGTCCATACCATTTTTTTTCTTCTTTTATTTATTTTAATGTTCTTATTTTATTTAGACTTTTATTTTATTTATTGATATTGCTGCTTTTATTCTGCAGCACTTTGGAAACGTGTTCTGTTTTAAATGTGTTTTATAAATAAAGTGGATTGGATTGGATACCATATGATATAAAATTATACAATACAATATCATATGAAATGATACGGTACCATCCCATATGATACAATATGATACAATATGTAAAAATACGATACAATATGATACCATCTGAAATTATATAATATGAAACAATATCATATAAAACTATAAAATATGATACGATACAATAAAATGCAACACAAACAGACACCGTACAATACCATGATATATGATTTGAAACTGTATACAAGGTACAATGTAATAGCAATACTATAACACACCATAGGATATGATACAATAAGGTATATGATATGATATATTATGATGTAATACAATAGGATTTCTATTTCTCTTGGACTCAAGTGTTGTTGCATTTGTTGTCTGAACGACATCAATAAGTAAACAACACAACAATAAACCACTGTAAATTAAATCCAAACATCCAACCACACATCATAACTCAGATATATATGCAAAATACCCATTTTAAAAATTAAATGAAAAAAGAATTAAACATACTTTGTTTATCCCAGAAGTAATTTTTTAGGAAAAAAACAATGGATGAAAAAAGAGAAAAACATCAAAACTAAAAAAGAATAAAATATGATGCTATTGCATGACCACAGACAGCCTCAAGAGAGAGATTACAAAATCCACAATACATGATTTATAATTATTTAAAATTTTGATGGAAAAGGGAATGAATGAATTTTTAAGATGGTTGAGTTTGGAAAGTTTGACTTTTCTTCTGGATCAGTGTTTTTCTGTTGTTTGTGTTTATTCATTTAGAATATGTTGGTGTGAAAATGTTTATGTTACATAAAGTTTAACATGATGATGATTAGATGCCTCACATCTCAGAGTCCATCCACCTGATCTGTCAACCAAACAACAACCACACCGATGTTTCCATTTCTTCCATCCTGAAACCTCCCGACAGATTACTGCTGTCCTGTCTGTTCTATATTATTTTATATTTAATTCCTCCACTTTCCTTCTCTCCCGCTCAACAGAACTCTTCTTCTATGTCTCTTTTTTGGCAGCAAGGTTTTTCTCCTCCTGAGTTTTTAATCAAATTTTCCAGATTTTTTTCAGTCACTTAAAATATCTCAAATAAATTTGAATAAAACATGTTTGTTTCTTTGACTCTTTCAGACTCCAACTCTTCCTGTTCCCTGTTCTTGTTTTTCCCTCACAGGAAACAAGGGTCTCCTTGGAAACGCATGAATAAACATGTCGTCACCTGAATTCGTCTGCACGTCGAGACGCATCACATAACCGCGTGGCGTTCAGGTTTGGCACGCGGCGAATGTTGGCGCTCGTATCAGAAGCTCAATTATGCTGCTCTGCAACTGAGACAGAAAGGATTCTGTCATCCTGTCAGGCTGAGTTTGACATCGCCGCCTCCGTCTGGGCAGGCCTCTTCAGAAGTACTTACACACCTGAAAAGGTGGTAATCTGCTCAGAGGACTCATTGAAACATAAACTGTCTGTGTCGTCTTTGTAGTGAGAACAACAGCGAGCGTGGAGTCACACGCTGATGTCTTTCCTCCAGTCTTCACTCGGTTTACTTGATGAGTTTCTGCAGACGTAGGATGGAAAACTTCCAGGATGTGTTGTAATAATGCTTCGTAGCAAGAAATTTTGTCCTGTTGGAGAGCTTCTCTTTTAAATTACAGCTAATGGCAAAGAGCTTATTATCTCATTAGGACCACGACCAAGGTAGATGGATGGATGGATGGATGGATGGATGGATAGATGGATGGACGGATGGATGGATGGATGGATGGATGGATGGATGCTATCACTTCTAATTTTCTGAATGATTCAAATTGACTCATTACAGCCTGATTCGATACGATTTAGATTCAATTCCGAATCGATTCGATATTGATTCATTTACAGATATTTATGTAACAACACCAATTTTTCTTGAATATTAAAGACGTTCTCAACCTTTCTATGCTAAGATCTCACCGGGCATCGTTACGTCACGCAAGATAGAGTCGCTGTTGTTGCTGGAAAAGGAAATGTATAAAAAAATTGATCTCTGAGTTTTATGAATCATTATTGGATTAATTATAATCATAATTGCTTCAAATTGACTAATCGATTTTTTAAACCCAGCTCTGATGGATAGATGGGCGGATGAGTACACCAGCACACAGGACTTATCACTAACCAGCTCATGAAAAACTAGTTCTGGTGAGTATAACCGAAATTATAGATCACCATATTTTTTAAAATGATATCAGTTCTACAATATTTAACAATATTCTTTATTTGTCCCTTCATGACAGTACTTTGATCTTTTCCACATAACTTATCAGAAGCAAGCTGTATGGATTATGATGATATTTTTGTCTTCATCCACCTCTTCTAATACTTTCCATACTCAGTATCTTTAGCTTACACGTCTAAGTGACATCTGACTCGAGTTTCCTCCGTCTTTTTACAGTTTTACCTGAGGATGAGGAAGGTGCTGATCTTAGTTTCTGACATTCTTGGTTCTCCAAATCATGTTTGCAGCTAAGGTGGTGCAGCAGATTGCTGGTGTTGAGTTCAGTTACTCGTTTGGTCCGACCTTTTAAAACCAAAGTATCTCCGGACAACAGATACGTCATCATGTTCGACTTCAACATCTGCTACAGCTTCACTTCCTGAACTTTCTCCGTCCATTTTCACCACGCAGCATCTCCAGTAACACAGCCGCTCTGCGATGTTTAGTGGTGAAGCAGTGAAAAACGTTCCCCTCAGTTTCCTGCTGCACCACGTTCCTAAACTCTGTCAGAAACCTTTGCCAGATGTGCCATAAAAACGGTCTACCTAACCAAGTCTCACAATCTTGTATTCAGCCAAAAAGTCTTTATGATCTTATTTTGAGAGAATATGTCTTTTGATTCTTACTTAGTAACAGAATCTTAAAATTAGTTATTTTACATGCATATGAAACCCTGTTTGAGATCACACTGTATCTATCACACCCAATTTTAGCTGTAGAACTTGTTTCAAGACCTCACAGCGCCAACTCAAACACAGATTTCTTGAAATAAGAAAATACATCTAGACTTTAGTCAAATGAGAAATATCTTAAAACAAGTTATGAAGCACTCATGTCAAGGCCATTAATAAGTTACACTCAAAAATGGCCTGTTTATGCTTCTTTTCAGTGTTGTTTCTTCCTCACTTCAAGACAAAAGATCTTAAAACGAGAGGAACTAAAGATGAATTCAAGAAGTAGGAGCAGGGAAGCAAACAGAAAGCAGTTAGCGGCTCAGATGGGAGAGCAAGTCGCCCATTAAGCTTAAGTTCGGTGGTTCAACTGCCTGAAATAGAGCTTTTGGACTTGAAATGAGTGTTTCACAACTCGCTCCACCAGGTACGTTTGTTTGTCTGTCTGTCTATCCGTCTGTCTGAAATCCCACAAATGGGGTGTGGAACAACAGATTTTTGGGGGTGATCCGGATCACCGTCTGAATCCAGGAATTTCTTTAAGGATTCATTATAATTGGGAGATCGGGATAATTTTGCCATTACAGCTTCTAACTCAACAGATAATGCCCAGAATCATTGGCAAAAAATATATATTTACAAGATGACATCACAGTAGATGTTACAATCCAACATTGTTTGACCGGGATCATGTTGATATTCTGGATCTGGTGAGCCAGAGGGTTCAATATATAGGGAGTAGGCCTACTGGGTGGGCTGTTTGGCCTTTTGGGGTTTTCTCAGGTGACTGACCCTGCAGCTTGGCAGAAGTGTCAGTGCTTCTAGTTTTAAGATATTTATCACTTGTCTAAAGTTAAGACATTTTTCCTTATTTCAGGAAATCTTACCAAGTGTAATTATCTTCCTGCATGGACAGATAATTTCACTTGATTATAGTCTGGATTTTCTCAATTTAAGTGTTTTTTTTACTCACATTAAGACATTAAAATTTGGAATGCCGCTGCTATTGTGCTGTTTTGTTTGTTTGTTTTAGTTTAATGAACAGACACTCAAGCTTCATCTCAAGGCAGCGTGGACTATTTTACAGATTTATTTAGCAGATGAACAAACACAGTTTGATTCAAAACAATAAGTCAGCAAGAATCTCTTCAATCAATGACTTTCATGTTCAACACAGTTGAGCCAAAGATTCTCTGGGCCCTCGACTATCCACACTATTCACCTAATAAAGCAACAACTGTCCAGGTGTACTGGAGTCATCCTGTAGCTGCACCATCAGCAGCAGATGAGCTCAACCATCACATGTTAGTTCATGTTTTCTGGTTGTGTAGGAATATTTGGTGCATTCACTGACAGTATGTAAATTGTGATGCTGGCGATGAAAGTGTCTCAGATGTTTGTCGGACTACGCACCAGACGTGACCAGATGTGAATCCCTATCTGGACCTAAGCAGAAGAAAAAGCAGAATTTAACCCAGAGATGTACACAAGTTATTTTTTACAAGTCAGGTCTCAAGTCACTTAAATCTGTAACAAGTAATCTGCCGTCTGGTCTGCTGACAACATTGTAATATCCAAGGAATTCAAAATCCATCCATTCCTCCCATTTAACACTGATCATTAGCTTAAACTGACTCTGTCACCCTCCACGAGACAATTTCTTTGTTTTACTGAATTCATAAAAGCTGTAAATTTATTCATATTAGTAAATAGTTTGTTTTTTAATGTGAACAAAAATATATTTGAACCCATAAAGTTGTAATAGAGCTTTTCTAAACTAATACAGCAGTTTATTGATTTATGTTTTTTCTGAATGAAGAGGATGGCACGTTACACACTACTGCATCACAAAAATCATAATAATTAATTTTTTATAAAAAAAAGAAGCTTGAAATTAATTTAAGTGAGATGAATACAGAAAAATTCATGTTTATTTATTTTTTTTAGAATTGAATTTAAAAAAAAACTTCAGCAATATTTTTAATTTATTTAGATCCAATACTAAATACTAGGTGCAAAAATATAATTAACATTACTAAAGCAGAAACAGGTGTAGCCTTTTTCTAATAAACAAACCCAGTAAAACCAGTTTTTTCCAATTGGTCCGGTTTACTGGTCCCAGTTTAACATTATCTGGGGCAGGTCATGGCTATGCCAGCAGTTTATGGAGCCAATCTGATAGAGTTAATATTATTAGGTAGCAACAAGCTAATGTTGGTGCTAAGCCTCGTTGCTAACATAGAAGCTAACATTAGCTTTCGTATTACAGTGACTAACCTCTCCAGGTGTGTTTTACAGTGGATGTGGTTGATCCAGTGTTTTTTTAATGTTGCAGATACCGCAGTTTGTGTTCTTTTATGAAGTTTTTAAAACCCAAAACTTGAAAGATGAAGGGTGTGTTTGTGTGACGTTACGTCAGTGTTACGTCCGGGGACATGAGTCGCATCCAGCAGACAGGGGATCACATAAAACATTGTTCATAGGTCTAAACTTGCAAGTGTGAGTCGAATCGAAGTCAGTGTATATGCGACTTAAGTATGATTCGAGTCTGAGTCGCAGACTTGAGTCTTCATCCCTGATTTAACCTCCTCTGCCGTAGCTCAGGAGGATTAGATGTTGCCTTCTTAATCCCACTTTGAGAAAGATCCTTAACCCACTCCACGTCCCCCACCTCCCTTGCTCTGGATAAAAGCTGAACAAAAACCTCATTTTTCAGTTTGAACCCAGATGAAAATAAACTGTGAGCGGCTCGATATGCGTTTGACATGATATACTTGTTACTGGTGAAGCTGATTTTCTGGGTGATTCTTCCACACAGAACCAGGAGACAATGATAGAAAACACACACACACACACACACTCATGTCCACGGTCTCCATGGAGCGCAGCTTCGTGAGGACGGCTGTGATCTATAATTAATTCAAAAACTGGAGAAATGTAACACAAAAGATAAATCACTTTAACGCTGGGAAAATATATAATAAAAGAAAAAAAAGGAATAAGATAACACAATGGGGGGAGGAGGGTCCGATAGGGGGGGAGGGGGAAAACGGGAAGTCGGTGGTGAAGCACCGACACAGAATTGATGGCGTTATTAATTCTGTTCGCCATCAGCGAGCTTTAACACACTCCGACGAGTCTTCTTCATCATTAACCTCCTCTTCCTCCTCGGTACGAGGCAGAGCCGCTGTCACATTCAGACCCAACGAGTCCCAACGGATCAGTTTCACTTTGATGGAAGTAAAACTGTCAAGTTTCTTTTTCTCTGCTCATGAAAAGAAAAGAGTTCAGACATGGTGGTGGAGCTGGAGCTCTACAGGACTCATCAGAGATCAGTTTCACTACAAGTTGCCTTTTAAGGGGGGAATAGAGTGAAAATACTTCAGAACAATTATCTGAGAACCTGAAGTCAAAACCAATTCAAAGCTGACTGCAAAATAATTGTTAGCTAACCCCGCTAACACCTGTCTCCAGTTCAGTTCTCCACTGGTTCTCTTCACACCAAAACTGCTTTTATTCACATCACGTCCGCCTCCTCAGCTCTGTGTAACAGGAAGTAGTGTTCCACCAGCTGATTGTAGACCACAGTGTGTGAGTGGTGAAGATTTGTGTTGTTTTTGGTTGGGAAAGATCGTTTGTGTGGTTCTGTGTTGAGTTGTTCATTTAAAAGTTTGATTAAAACATTGAATAGAAACTGTTTTATTTGTTAAAAATGCATAAAAATAAAGCTTCTTTCTAAAGAAAGTAAAAATAGAAAATTAATTACTAACATGCAAACCATTCATAATTGCTAAATTAGGCTTAAATAAAAGTTCTGAGCCATTTGGGAGCTGTAAGAGCCGGCTCCCATCACTAGGCTTTTGTATTTTAGTCTAATTATGTCTTGTATTCACATCCATCTCATCAGTTATGCGTAACATTAAGCGGTGGTCAGGCAGCTAATTGTAAAGCGTGTGTGGAGTCATGGATTTCTCCAGTAGACGCTGCAGTTTCAGGACTTTATTTTTCACAACAGCTAGTTTTTAGGATCTAAATGAACAAGAATAACAATAATAGCACTTTAATGCTTAATGTATCATATTTTAAACATACTGTGTCTGAGAACTATTGCTTCACTTTAAGGTAGAAACCTCTCACTGTCAGAGGTTAAGAGGTTAAACTAAAGATAACCTTGTCCTGTATTGTTACATTAACCATTTTTAACACTTTAACATTGTGAATTTGCATGGTAAAAGTAGGAAATGTGTACATATGGCTTATGAAAAGAACTTAAGGTGGCGTTAAAAATGAGGTTTTGAAACTGCAGAAACCTCATATTGGCCTGTGTGCTGAATTTGTTGTTGTTGTCTCTGGACAATTCCTCATGTTTGTGGTGTTTTTGGTTGTTTCGATTGATTTAATGAAAATATGTTGGGATCAAAAAGGAGCTGAGTTGAATCATGTCAGAGCTTTCAGTGATTAAAGGTTAATAAATTAATTTACTTCAGTTGGTTCGGGTCTCTCTTTGTTAGCTTCTGCTAACAGGTTGTAGATCAAAGAGTCAAGATTACGGTTGCTAAGCGAGAAGTCGACAAGAACATGTGAGTTGAGCTCGTTTTAACTTGAGCTAATATTTCAGCCTCATCCACCAGGATGTCCGAGCAATCTGTCTGAATCTGTTTGAAGACAACAAAGCCTGGGCTCCTACGATGAGTCAAGACCACGATAGAGTCAAACAGTCGGTGGTGGTTGGTTTACTCCAAACACCCGAAGAAACAAAACTATAAAAACACTAAAAATCTGTACAGGAGCAGAAACGATGCAGGATTTGCCATGAAGTGTCTAAATCCCAACTGCTTTCATCCATCCGCACACCAAGAAGATCTAGACTTCGAAGATTTTCCATGTGTTCATCTGCTTTGTGGTGTAGAAGCTGGTTTGAAGAAGAAGATAGTTCCAACGAGGATCAATGGCATCACATCGCTCAACTTTTTACAGTATTTAGACCTGAACTACCATTTAAACTGTCGAAATACTCAAGACAACGTCTCAGTTTGTTTGTTGACCTCCACTCTGTTAACTGGAAGTACATCAGTTAGCAGAAGTCATATGATTGAGTAATTTTTCCTGGTCTGATTGATAAATATGAGTTTAATAAAGATGAGGATGTGGTCTCTTCAGAGTTGGAACACCTGTCTGGATCACTGCTGAGCCTTGATTTTCTAAAGTATTCAAAACAGATTTTTACTATTATTGTTACTGAAAAGCCCATAAAGACAGTTTTCCAAAGACATTTCTCCATGTTTCATCACCGTAAGTCACTATGGTTAAAAACAGCATCCACACCTCAACTAAATGGCCGACATGCTCGCAGCAGGGCGGCAGCTACGCTGACTCATTGATGAATGTGTTGCATCAACCAGCAGCTGGTTTCTCTCCTCTGTGGCGTCGTTATCTCATCACTGATTAATCAAAGTAAACTGTGACGGCTTGAGATGACACCCGGTAACATTGTCACTCCGTGGGACAGACTCCTCCCACCTCGCCGTGGGAGATGCAGCCGTCAGCACTTCCTGTCTCAGCATGAACCAGCATCTGAGACGGAGATGGACTGCGTGGGTTCACTAGAAGCAAACAAGGCCTGTTGGTCCACCTCCAGACCACTGTCCATCCCCACGGTAACGCTCCTCTCACAGTGAATCCCAGCTTCGCCGGCTGCTGGTTTCTTTGCAACAGGATCTCATCAGATTCCCGTCTCTGATCGGGAGCTTCCTCGGAGCTTCCTGCAGGACAACATTAGTGCCACTTTCTGTTTTTGTCATCATTTCTCTGATCTCCTCTGAATATCTTCTTCGCCCTAATTTGTTCCTCCTCCTCCTACATCATTATTTACCGCACTGTTCGTACGCAGGCCCGAGCCCTTAGGCGTGCCATCTATAAACAACAGCTGCTGGATTCAGTTTCCGCATTAACACAACCAGACACAGTCGGGTCCACCTCGGCCCAGTCTGCCTCTCCCTCTCCATCTTCATCAGTCTCCCCTCACTCTTCCTTGCTGACCCAGATGCATTCAGATAACGCTGTTTCGTCAGAGCAGCCGACGGGGACACAGAGCTGGTGTTTAACTGGAGCAGCGGCAAATCAAACTAAAGTCACAGCAACCAGACATTCCTCCATTTTTACACGTTTCTCTTTCAGTTCCAGCAGTTTCTCAGTGAAAATACAAAGAAATCAGATTCTGATGGTTTTATTCACTGTGTGAAAATCAAGTTAAAGTGTCAGAGACAATCTGCAGTAATTAGGTCTCATTTTCATTACAATTCTGTGGATTGAAGGTGTGTGGATGAATAATAACTCATGGAAGCATCAATCAGGCTGTAAATGTCTTAAATGGACAGAGTTTGTTGCTCAGAAACATCCAGAGTGCTCTGGTTTGCATTTGAGGTCAGATATTTATGATATCCCTTCCGTCAGCAGTACAGAAATACTCCAGATAAAATGCATGACCATCAGATCAGTGACTGCTACACAGAAACATCGAATCAGCAACATGACGTTAATGATCACATCTTCAACTTCAGCAGAGCATCAGACTAAATCTGATATCATGTTCTGGGAATTTGATCCGTTTTGATGATTTGTAAATCATTTGGTTTTATTAAACACTTCACAGTAACAGAGCAACACTTCCTCTGATCAAAACGGCCCAACAGGTCTTAAATACAGCCTACAACAGCGCCCCCTACAGGCAGCAGGAGGGAGGAGACATGGAAGGGAGTTTATCCCTACGGCATATGGTCAGGACCCTGAACAGGACCAGGAGCCAGGCAAACTTAGGAACTAAGATTTTATCAAGAAAAGCCTTGCAAAGGGAGGTGTTCCAAAAACTGAAACAAGAAGAAACTTAATTCAGGTGAAGACACCGGACAAAAGCAACGAATGAACGAAGGAAAACGTGGAAACCATGAAAACTGACAGACTAATGATGAAAGAGGACTAGGTGTGACAGGTAGTGAAAGTGAACTAGAATACAGACTAAACCAGATTTTTTTTTTACTGAGAACCAAAACTAAGCAAACCAAAGCGAAGTCTGGGACCCAGGGCAGTGGCTCGAAGAGCAGACCCCAGCCAGAGACCCAAGGCAGCAACCCAGAACTGTGACCAAGGCAGGGATGCGAGGCAGCGACCCAAGGAAGTGACCCGGAACTGTGACTTGAGACAGGGACCCGAGACAACAGCGTGGGACTGCATACCGGGGCAGTGACCCAAGGTAGGAACCCAAGACAGCAGTGAGACTACATCCTGAGGCAGTGGCCCAAGGTAGGGACCCGAGACAACAGTGGGACTGCATCCCAGGGCAGTGGCCCAAGGTAGGGACCCGAGACAACAGTGGGACTGCATACCGGGGCAGTGACCCAAGATCG
>JBBBVU010000003.1:5428243-5439446 GCA_037177055.1 Atherinosoma microstoma
GGCATTAAGGTTCTACATCATCACATTGTCATTGAAGGTGTTTAATAACAGCAGATCTCCACATCTCGATCCAGAAGGAAGTAGAATTTCATCACTTCCTGTATAGCCGCCGTTTCTCCGATCAGCTGCCACACACCGTTTCCTCATTCAAAGACGACAATGTTAATAAGTTGTTCTGTTTTAAGCTTCATGTTTTTACAATAAAACAATAATTTCCCATTTGTTTTCTTTGGTGGTAGTCTTTGATGCATTTCCATTATCACTCACACAATTGAGTGATTCAGATAGTTGTATAGAGATTTTTTCTCTCTTGAGATTGTTGAAATGTTTTTCTTCTTGTTTTTTTTCATGTTTGTTAGTTTGTATTTTTTACTCTGAGTTGCTTTTCTTCTGTTCTGTAAATAAAAGAAAGAAAAACTACACAAACCTTCGAAACTCCCATTTGGCTGCTCAAATCCAAAACCATCAGTGAATATGAAGCTTCAGGTTTTGACTCCTTTTACTTTTCTCATAAAATGGAGATCAATGAATCGGATTATCTGACCAAGCCCACAACTCTCCCACCAGCTGCTGACACTGCCTGCCCCATCGCAGGAGTTAGGTCGGGATAATTCAGCCGTGGATTATCAAGATAAAGACGATAAATGATACTTCTGGACATTTTGGTTTGCCTGACCGTTACTTTGTTTGCATAAAGTAGACAAATCTGAAGAAATCATGAGTGAAAACCAGGAGATGACACAGAAGCAGGGAATATCGATATGAATGGATAAAAGAACGTCAGCAAGAAGGAATCTGCTTCATCATCATTCCTCATTCCTGCCGGGCGGAGTCAAGTGACCGGACAACTCTAACTGTTTATGGCTGCTTTGCTCCGCGGGGAATCCTTGTTATGTCACCAACGAGGAAGACGAAGGCAGTGACAAGCTGACGGATGGTCCCGGCGTTCCAGTGTCTGACAGTAATGAGCAGAAGAAGAGAGGCGAAGGGTTACAGGAAGTGTGTGTCTTTCTGCAGACGACTGATGAGGAGTTTGAGTTGGAGATGGTGTATTTTCTTCTGTTTTCACTCAGATTTCCAGTTTCTGCACAGAAGTGAAAATCCAGGAAAGGAAGACTTTAAATAATTAGTTTAATTCTTAATTAAGTGTTTTGTTTGCAAATCGTGGACAAAAAAAAATTCAGTAAAGACGAGTAGACACATAATTAACAGAAAATAAATAAAGATGAATCATGTCTTACACCAGTGTTATTTATTCATGAGTCTGCAAGTTAGGAAGTTGCATCTTCACAAATTTGTAGCTCATTAATATTCAGAGAGCTGCATTTGTTTCTGACAGACTTTAATGAGGAGTTTGTTACTGACAGACTGCAGCTGCAGCCTCCACACAGCAGGGGGTGCCACTGGGCACTGGGGATGGAGGAGTTTGTCTAAGGTATTTTTTTATTATTATTGACTGTATGGTGTGGTTTTCACCTGTCCAACAAAAAATTGCTGTAAGGAAGCGTTGGACTAAACTCAGATATCAGCAGCAGGAATTTGGACGAATGCTTTACATTGTAAAATTAAGCAAAGAAAAAAACTGTTTTTCTGCATTATTTTACAGTTTTTTCCTGTATTTTTGTAATGACGCAAAATACCAATAGAATTACAAAATTGGTGTGAATCAATGTGTCAAATGTAAAATAGCATGAACAATTTGTAAGTGTGAAAATACATATAATTTCCTTCTTTTTAAAGGAAATATAATTTTATTTCACATGAAATACTGTTATAATGCAATCTCTCAGACCAAAGTCACATTCCCAGTAACTGGAGACACGACTTGGACTCAAGATTTGAGAATCGTGCACAATCTTTTATTTTTGCTCATGATCTCCTGTCTGCTGTCATTTCCCAAGACTTAACACTGACCACGTCACACAGACACGTCCACACACACAATCTATCAAAGCAAAGGCAGCACCGGTGAACACGTCTGTTGCTGGAGCACCACTATAACCTTTTGGTATTAAAAACGTAATAAAAGGGGACAAATATAAGAGCAGCAAACTGAAACATCTGCGGTATTAAAATCCAGGATGGCAGAGGGGCTCTGTGGTATAGATCCTGTAATGTAAATATTCTGTTTGGGGTTATTGCTGAGACCGTCCCAATCTGATCTATGCTTTGAACACGTCCTCAGCTGCATGAAGAACATCTGGATAGATAATCTCTAGAGCATCTTGGTTTTGTTGGCAGGTGGCATACCATTTAAAACCTAAGTAAAGAATCCATCAGTTCAAACTTGACTGCTGTGGTCACTTCCTTCTCTAGTTTAAATGAAGGATCTAAGGTTTAAACTCCAAGGTTTCTAATATTTGGGGAACATCGAGAAGGAAGAGTGAATTAGTTAACTGATCCAAAGAGGAACCATTTCCAAACATAAACTTTCATTAAGGCTGAGAAAATTCTGCTTTAACTGGGCTTTGATTTTTCCCATGATTAAACTGGAAGCAGTGGGACGGAGACACCAGATTTTAAATCAAATAAATTTGGATGTCACCAGCGTAAAAAAGACAGGAAATATATTTCCTGGGAATCGATCCAAAAGGATTAATTAATGGAAACAAGGTTAGACTCAAAAATAGGCCCTTGGGATAAACCATAATAAATGGGGGATGATGAAAAGGGCTTTCCCCCGAGGGAGACATTAAAAGAGCTCTCCGAGAGGTACGTTTTTAAACAATGACAGACCACCAACATGTTGAGGTCTAAATGACAGGATGTGGCGATGGACTGAAGGTAGCGGTTACATCTGGCACAGTTTATTAAGTGTTGGTGGTATATGGAACGTTGTAGTGTGATGTTTTCATGGTTAAACTTCCTGCAGGGAAGAAAGAATCAAGGATTCAGATAAAAGCCCCCCCCCTCACACTTTAGACCACCCGAGCATGATGAAGCCTGCTGGGGTCTTCATCTACCAGGCTCTGACCTCTGATCTCCACACAGAAACACTCGCCCTGAGCAAACTAAATTCAATTCAATTCAATTCAATTCAATTACATTACATTACATTACACTAAATTCATTTCAAACTTTAAAGGGACATTTGTAACAATTTCTGTTGTTTTCTGGCCAAAATCGATATGTGCATGTATATATGTGTTATTATTGGTGTATTATTATGACCTCCGCTAATGAGCTGACACATTCTCATAAGTGAAGAATTTTATATTTGTTCATATATATGACGGGTAAGCCGGTAGGGAAGCGCCATGACGGTCTGCCATCTTGAAACTACGGCCACCTGTAAGGGACACATAGCACCAACGTGGAATAACTCAGCAGCGCTGAGATCCAGAAAACGGCAAATGCCGTTTCTCAGCGATCCGCGATGCTGTAACAACCTCCTGACCCACCCTATGGCCCATGGATCTGGACAGAGAAACTGGCCTTGATACATTTTTTTGTTTTCAGATCATTTGCTGGCCTGACTTAAATAAATACGTGTTGAAAAGTGACTCTATGTTTGAGGTTATATTATATTTCCCACCACCCTGGAGCAAAGTTATAAGGAGATTAATGGGAGCACTTTTAAGAATGTTCTTTTAAAAAAGTAACCAAAAAGTTCATGTTAACAGTAACACATTACTTTTTGGTGTAAGTAGTAAACAAAATAACTGAGTTACTTTTTGAATGAAGTAACTAGTAACTAGTTACTTTTTTTCAGTAACTAGCACAACATGGTTGGCCAGTTGCAGTCCCGATTTGTCATTTTTATATCTGGTTATTGATACTAATTCTTAATAATAATACATCCCATCATCAGTGATTAAAAGAAAAAACAGTAAAGCTTCAAATTCTTGATTTAATTGAAATGATGTGAGAGATTTTTGGTGCAAACATGAACTAACACTGTTTTTCTTAGTCAACAGGGAATTAATTTAGGCGAGCTGATTCAAAGAAATATGTCTGGCGCTCTGTTTCTTCTTCTGTTGGTCGATGTGTTGTTCCTGTTGTCCAGAAACGTGACAATCTGGAGGTTTTAGAAAGAACAAAACAAGTTTGGGTTGGATATGAAGCGTTAGAAAAACTAAAATGAACCAGTTTGGTCTGAAAACGTCTCCAGTTTCAAAAGAAGAAATGGTTTCGAAAAGCGACAGCCTGAACAGAACAAGATCATCCCGAAAACGTTTTCCTCCATCCGCCGCCATAATCATCATCATCATTATCATGGTGCTGCAGGTAACTCCACAGCAGCAGCAGGTTTATCCTCTGACGAACAAAAATGATGAATAAAATTTCCTCCAGCCGCCGCTGAAACATTTCCGTGTGCTTCAGACAGCACTGCTCTGGAAACAGCTTACATAAAGAGTAATAAAAGCAGCAGAATGAACAGAGGATGGCAGGAAGAATAAAGAGGTGAAGCTATAATGACATCACTGTTTAATGAGCAAACAAGACAAAAAGAGAGCTGAGCTTCAAAGAGGAGAGCCGTGACTCAGACAAGTAATGAAACCATTAATTAGAGCATGCAGCCGACGCTCCGTACTAAATTAATAGTTTGTATTTCTGCAGGAAGTAAAAAAATAAAATAGAATAATGGAGCCTTTTATTCTTTGTTCTTTGTCTTGTGGGCTGAATCACTGCTGCACGGCTGGAGACCGACTGTCTGCAGGATTCAGGAAGGAAAAACTTCCCCCTCGCTCTGCTGGATGCGGCTCTGCTTCCCAGTCCGGAACATGACGATGTCCCCGTGTCAGTATTGATCAGCAGCTCGTTCCGCATTGTTGTGGGACGAGTTCACAGAGGAGAGGTCAGCATGTAATAAAGAAGTTAAAAGTAGAGCAGCTATGCACCTTGGGCAAAAGAGAGTCAGAAAGAGTCAGTCAAGCAAGATGAGCAGCTCTGACGTCGGCTGCTCCCATTACTCCAACTGGGAATCTGAACCGTCTCCCAGCTCTGCTGCAGGGACGCTCAGATTAAAATATTTCAGACAAGTCTGAACATCTCCAGCTCCATGTGGGTCTGAAGCAGCAGGTACAACATGGAGGAAACAGAATCTATGGGGAAAAACGATGTGGAGCTTCAGGTTATTGAGGAAATGAAATGTTGTAAGTTGAATCCGGGTAAAACCGAGGTATTTGTTGGACCTTCTGACCACTTCCCTGCCAAATATTCCTGATTTTAGCTTCCCAGCAAACAATATGACAGACTTTGTCGTCATATTGTATTTTTCATTTTATTTCTTTCATTCATTCATTTCATTCATTCATTGATTTGTCTCAAATCTGGAAGTCTTTGACTTTGAGCTCAAGTTTCAATACCTAGATTAACCTGGCTGTCAGAGCTAGCTTTAAATCTCTTGATAAAACCTTTTTAATCTTTTGATAACTTGGAGAAGTTCCGTCATGATTTCCTTCATCATGACTGGTTTTAAGTCAGCTTTTAGAATAGAATAGAAAAGTTTTATTGTCATTGCATTGTAAGATTTTTCAGAATTCTTCACTACTCACTCCTGCACGTTTCAATATAAATAAATTGGGGAAACTAGGGTAAAAGGGCATAGAAAAATTAAGATAAAACCAGTCCATGTGCAGATCAGATGGTGGAGGTGCGGGGCAGTGAGACAGGGGGGCACAAGTTCAGCTCATAGACAGCTGAGGAGTAGAAGCGATTCCTCAGCCTTTCCGTACGGCACCTCGGGGCCCTGTAGCGCCTCCCAGAGGGCAGCAAGGAGAAGATATGCTGGAAGGGGTGAGGGATGTCTGATGATTCTGCAGGCCTTGGCTTTGGCAGCGTGACCTGCAGGGACGGGACAGGGAGGCCGATGGTTTTCTGATGATATTCTCTGGTGGTCCCTGTGGTGTTGATGCTCCATTTTTAAGTCAATGTTGATGCGAGATCCCCCGGAAGTTGAAGCTGGACACCTGCTCCACCTGCTGGAGTCCAATCCTCAGCGTTCCTGTTCTGTCTGAAGTCCAGGATGAGCTCCTTAGTTTTCCTGATGTTCAGGGACGGGTTGTTTTCTGCACACCAGCTGGTCGGTCTGGGACTTCATCCCTGTATGCGGTCTCATAGTTGGTTGAGATGAGACCTAAAGTTGTGTCATCTGGAAACTTAATGATGGTGTTTATTGGGTGCATGGGTGAGCAGTCCCAGGTATAAAGGGTCCTTGCCTCTGCACTGGCTTCCCGACAGGCTGAGGATTGATTTTAAAATTTCATTATTTGTTTTTAAATCTTCTTTGAAGTCATTTATGTCCTTTTGCACCACAAAGATCCCTCCAGTCTTCTGCCCAGGGATACTTGGTTCACACAAGCTAAACCGGAGGGACGGCCGTTTCTTCGCTGTTCTACATCCTGAACCTGTTTTAGATGTGCTTTATAAACAAACGACTAACCAATGACACATTTCTAGAAATAACTTTTCTGTCCAACTTTAGCCAGTTCACCATCACCAGAAAAATCTGTCTATCCACGATTCAGGAGGTGAGTTTGTGGAAAAGTCTCAGCAGTCTGGACCAATCAGGGCAGCTCCTGAACTAAAGCTGAAACTCAACAACTCTTCTCTCTTCAGAGAAGATTTTCTGCTGCTGACAGAGAAGAGTCGGGTGAAGGAGACGTTGATCATTTCTGAATCTGTTGTCTTCGTTCTCTGCTGAACACACGGCTGAAGGAGTTTTAATCTTCCTGAAAAGTCCTTGGAAACGTCCCTCTTCCAGGTTGGAGGTCCTGGTTAATCCTTGGCAGGTCAGACGTGGCGAGCTCTCTCTGATATGACCTTCACTCGCTGCTCGATGAGTTGGCGAGACATCAATAACACCCCCTCACAGGAAAATCCTCTTCACACAGACGGCTTGCCGAGACCTGCTGCGAGGTCTGAGACTCCTGAAGGATGCCTGATGGGGGGGGGGTCAGCTGGCAAAACTTCTGTGTCCTGAAACCCTTCATCACGTAAGTTTTACTTCAAATAATTTACCTGATGAGACTTTTTTATTTTTCTGTAAACTACTATATCGATCGGCTGTTTCATAAGGGGTATCCATGGCAACAAGCATCCCCGGGCCACCCAGTGGATGCAGTAGTGATTTCCCAGTGCTGTTGAGATGAATCCGGAGATTCACAAACACCACAGAGACGTCTCCGTCTGCAGAGACCTGATGGGATGTTCAAAGCTCAGATAATCCTCACTGATATTCCTCCATCACAGCATCAGTGGGAACAGCTTACTGCTGTTCATAACTTCAGATGTTTATCCTCAAGTTTCTAAGTCCACATCAGGAAAAGCCAACCAGAGGAAGGATCTTCTGAAGTTCACCAACATCCTGTCTGTTACGGTTTTCCTCTGAAGCTGAAAAGAATTCACAAACTGAACTGAAATCCACAAATTACAACCAGAATCAGACAGAAAGAAAAATATTCTAGTGGTGTGTGATACTGCAGGATTGGATATCAATCCGACACCAAGTAAATACAGGACCAGTATTACTGATACCGATGCTTTTTAGTAATTAACGGGGAGGCATCGTGGAATTGTGGAATATGAATGAATTTTTATGACTTTAAAGTTGAGGTTTTTTTGGATTCAGTCTAAACTCAACTAAAAAATATTTTAACCTAATAAAGGTTTTTGTTCTGAAAACACAAGAAGAGTGATAAAGCTATTTTTACCCAGACACTTTCATGTCTGGATTTTTTTTCTTTTATAAACAAAGTACACAAACTAAAAGTAGATCATTGTGAAATTATGAATTAAGTTTGTTGCACATCTACTTGTTGTTCAAGTGTAGCGACCATATATGATTTCTCTCACAGATGCCACAAAATGTTGATCACATTCAATCAATCTGAGCCACTTCCAGAATATTTTTCCAGTAGTAATTCACCCTACAAACTCCCAACAAACTTTTCCACTTTTATCTGCCTGTTTTTCTTTTTTTTAAATAATGTAAATAAATGTATCAATAGATATCATAATGGCCAAGCCCTTTCTCATTTGTATATCATTCTCTCAGTTCTTGGCTTTTCAAAGAAAAATATCTCCAATGAAAAAAAAAAAACACCCAACTGAAACTATTTATAGTTTTCCCTTTTTGGCACCACTGTGTCTTCTTGGCTTTATTCCAGCCATAGAGGGTCGTTATTTTTGTTCTTTTCAGAAACATATAGAACTTTGTGCTCACTTGTTGATCTTTGGCTGCTTCTGATTGGACATTACTGTCATTTTAAACTGATTGGTGTAAAGTTTGACAGGAAAAGGTTTCATCATAATTTCCAGATCAAAAGAGGTCTGTGAGCAACATAGTAGAGATCTGTTTTCATTATGAAAATGTAATAAATAAAGGTGTTATCATGGCTCACTCATTGTGGAGCTACCATGTAGTCTCTGTATAAACACTACACTTTGTAGCTGGATTGTAAACTTCCTATTATGCCTCTTACAGTTACACTACCTCGTGACAAATTGTTGACAGTATAAGTGATAGCATTTGGGGATCTTGCAGAGATTTAAGGGTTAAAATAACACTTTTCAGTGGTCTTAGGATCGTTTATGCTTTTTAGTTAGCTAAAATAACAAATGACCAGCTGCACTTTGAAAATTAATATGAATGCAGAAAATTGCTGAAATGTGACATTCACCATTATTCATGGGGACGTTCTGCCCCTGGGTCAGGGTCTGGGTCAGTCCTGGACAATCAGGGATTTCTTTCCTCTTCTAAACTATAGAACTCCCCACTCACATCAAACTGCCGCCCACTCTGGAAACTTTTAAATCACGTCTAAAAACACCTTTTTGCTCCTTGGCTTTTAACAGCATGACAATTGTGTCTCTGCTGGTTTTTAGGGTATTTTAGCCTCTTAATGTTTTTGTTATCTCTTAGTCTTTTAAAGTGATTTTAGTCCTGTAATTTCTTGTTCTTTTATTCTAGCTATCTTAATATTTTAATTGATTGGATCTTAATTGGTTTTAGTATTTTATTAACTTCTTTTAGTATTTTCTATCCCTTTAATTTCTTTTTTATTTCTTAATATTTCAATTGCTTTCTAGCCTGTTAGCCGTGGCAAGTTCTCCGAACATTGTTATTTTTAGGAGTGCAGACGTCCTGGCTGTATGTGGAATGTCTTTGTCTGTTTAAGTACGGCCGTATTGTTTCACAATGTACAGCGCATTGGAACCCTGTGTTTTTAAAATGTGCTATATAAATAATGTGGATTGGATTGGAATCTCTCTCTAGTTCAATGTTTTCCTTTCACATGATTTTTCATATGCTAGTATAAATCTATTGTTACCACTGCATCACTGCAGCAAAGCACACAGGACAGAAACGGAAGCTAAAGTATCGATCTTATCACACTGGTATCCGTCAGTATAAATACCAACATTGACATTGATATTATTGATATTTGGATCGACCTGCCCACCACTTACATGTTCATATTAAGTCACCCTGAGAAACACCTAAAGAAAAATAGACTAAACAGTAAAACGTGAAATTATTAGCCTTCATATTCATGTTGATGGATTTATGAGACTTGTGTTTCCAGATTCCGATCTTTATGAAGACACAATGGCTCCCCAACATTGTTTTCCACATCCAACCATCAAAAAAGATGCCATTTTGAAATAAAGTACAAACAAAAGTCAAACTGTGATCTTCTTCCACCACCAACCCCTCCAACCCTGGGACTGGTTTATGTAATAATCACTGCATTTACAATTATTTCCCAAAATACCTTGAGCTTGTTTTGCTGTATCTAATTCTTTTTGTTTCCCACACCAACATGTGACTCATGCTGAAAGAAGACTGGACGTTTTTTTTTTACCGACGGTGAGTCAGAGGGCTTCCTGGAAAAGCTTGTGAGCTGTGTTTGGTGGCAGGTGTCTGAGAAACAACCGACAAGCAGGAAGTTCCTGTGATGGAGGCAGCTGCTCTGTGGAAAAGTGTTTTCAGGAATCAGCGTTTGTGTTGTGAATATGGGTCAGAAACGCCGTCTGTCTGTGTGGGATCACAGACGAAGGTGGAGGAGAGCATCATCCTTGTCCACACTGAGGATAAATCAGAGACAAAATCAAACCAAATCAACCAAACGCACCAGTACATCTCTGAATATGAAGTCTTCCTGAAGGGAAACCAAATGCAACACAGACTTTCTCTGCTTGAAGCTTTTTTCATTCCATATCAGAAGTATGTTTCATCTCTTTCCATCAACCTGGAATATTGAACTTCCAGAAAGAGTACAGATCCAATCGCACTGGCTCCTCTTTACTGGGAATAACTGGTGATCTTATTACCGAGTTATTTCACAGGACCAGCTGCAGACGCATCAGAGTCTCTGAATGTCAGAGCCCATTTAACCTTTTAAAGCCTGAGGAGAATGTTGAGAACAGGTGGTGACAAACTGGGCCAAAAATGTCCATTTTGGAGACTTTTCCTAAACCGTCTGCACTAAAAACTCTGATATTATTCAGCTTCACTTCATCAGAGGGCAGAAGTCTGTTCGACTTGAGAATGAAAAAAGATTTCTGGTTTAATTTGAGTTCATGTGGATTAATAATATGTATTATTATAATCCAATAACGGATCAAACATGACATTACTGGATTTGTTAAAATCATATCACAGAAAATACTCTGATTACTTCTTCTTTGTTGTTTTTAAAGGCAGACGTGATGTTCTGTTTTCTGTTTCCCTGCAGTCAGAAAATCGTAAATAAATTTGTGTTTGAGCTGTAATTTCGTGTGACAGTGAACTCCCCATCATGTTCCCTCACAGCATCACATCTGCATCCAGATGAAGCTCTGCATCCACTCATCTCCTCCATCAAGCGCCCAGATTTTACTGGCTGACACACAAGACCTTCTTATTAATTATTTATTCATTTTATTATTCATTCTATATAGTATTATTCTATTTGATATGTATCTACTTGTTTATTTGATTGGGGGGGGAAGGGATCCAGTATGTATTATTCCATTTTTATAATGTATTTATTATTTTATCATCTTTATTTAGTCTCTAGTATTTATTAAATTGTTTTTTATCAGGGCTGCACGGTGGTGGTGTGGTGGTTAGCACCGCAGCCTCACAGCGAGAAGGTCGCTGGTTTGAGCCCCGGGCGGAGTTTGAGCCGGATAGGGTCGCTGGTTCGAGCTCGGGAGGGGTTTGAAACAGTGGTCTTTCTGTGTGGAGTTTGCATGTTCTCCCCGTGTATGCGTG
>JBBBVU010000003.1:5582061-5592267 GCA_037177055.1 Atherinosoma microstoma
TAGCTGTTATGCTGCAAACAAGTGGAACAAACTCCCAGTAGAGATTAAACTTTTGCCAAATGTAGAAACTTTTAAATGAGAACATTTCTGTTCTCATTCATCTAATACACATGACCAAGGATTACTATGTAAACCTTACTTTATACTATGGATGACTTTATCAAGATATACCATGCAGAATTATATTCACAAATATCACTTTAGACTCTTCTGTGCAGAAAAGAAGTCAGATTTTTACCTGGTCAAGAGTTCCAGGGGTATTATCGACTTCTCTGGACTCTAACGCATCTGGAATGGACCTTCACACAGTGGAGACCTGTTTATGTTATCAGTATTCCAGATCTTTGTTGGAAGAAATGGAGTGAAAAGCAAAAGGAGCGTATACAGACCGCTGTCAGCAACAAGTTTGAAACAGTTCTGTGATGGTATGGGGATGGATCAAGATTCTGTGATGGTATGGATCAGGGTTCTGTTATGGTTTTGGGTCAGATCAAGATTCTGCAGCACTCAGGCAGAAAACTTCACTGAGATTTTACAGCAACATCTGCTGCCTTCAAGACCACATCTTTTTAGGGATGTCCATACAGCTTTCTACAAGACCATGAAGGACCACATTCTGCACACGTTACAGAAGAAGGGAGGGTATGGCAATATATGGAGAAACCATTACAACTGAGCAGTGAAACTCTGTCTGTTTCAATATGTCTGGTCTTATTTCCTTTCAGATGTTTTTTGAGTGACTGTCAGGGTTTAAAATGTTCTCTCCTGTTTGTCTCCTCTGGGATTTTTCCCCGTAAGGTTTAAATGTGTCGTCTGTGAAACACGACAATGACTTTTGAAGCCTGGCACTGAAACAAGCAGTGACATTCTTCAATTTAAAACCTCACAGAGATGCAGTGAAATTATTAAACATACAGAGCAGATGACTGATAACTTGACATTTACTTCTCATTTAGTTTCAGTACATGTCACTCTGTCCTGTCTTCTTTTCTTACCTTGTGTTTCTGTTGTTTGTTTCTTTCATTACTTTTTCTCTGTGTTGCTTTTTAATTAAGTTTATTTGAAATCAACCACTTGAATATTTTCGAGTGAATTTCTTCATTTTGTTCTCTATCTTAAGTTTTTGCTGTTTGATTTGGTCAGTTTCTCTTTATTTGATATTCTTGTTATTTTTTCTGCTTGGACTTTGAAGTCTCCTAAAGATGTTTATTCTTCTCTACCTGCCTTTATTATCTACTCCTATAAGTTTTATTGTTGCAAATGTTCCATCTACTTCAAATCAAGCCTATCCCAGCAATTAGTAGAGCAAGAGGCAGGGTACACCCTGGACAGGTCGCCAGTCTATTGCAGGTCCAACACAGAGAGACAAACAACCATTCACACAAACACTCACTCCTAGGGAGAATTTAGAGTGACCAATTAACCTATCATGCATGTCTTTGGACTGTGGGAGGAACCCATGCATACACAGAGAACATGCAAACTCCTCACAGAAAGGCCACTGTTTGAACCCCTCCCCAGCTGAGGCTCAAACCAGCGACCTTCTTGCTGTGAGGCTGCGGTGCTAACCACCAAACCGTTGTGCAGGCCTTGAATTTACTTTGGTTTGCTTTTTGCTTTCTATTTTTAGATTTGTTGCCAACATTGATTGTTTCATGCATTTGGGTCATCTTTCCTAAATGACATGAAACATTCAACGTTTAAATTTTGGCAACACATCTAAACATAGAAAGCAAAAGCAAACCAAAGTAAATTAGTCCTTTATGTTTCCTCCTACCAGTCCAGTTTTTTGGCCGTCCTCACCGAGTCTGGTTTTGCTGAAAAGTATATCCTTCTGAATCTTAATCTAGACTATACTGAACATACACTCATATTGTCCATAAATCTAATTGAATGCCTATAGTATGATTATCGCAGTTTGAAAACCCAGTCTATTGAAAACTGGATTTTGCGTACCATTCCCTGCTGATCTTGGTGGTACAGTGACACTTACTGGCACAAAAATGCAACTGCAACATTTACACCACTGTGAATAACCGAACCAAGTCATGAGCTATTTGTAGTATCTGCAGTATTTACTTTCAATAGAGGGTATTTTTCCACCTACATTAATTGATAAAAATGATGCTCTGGCCCAGCAGGATGATAAAGGATTGGTGTCGACACACTCAGCTCAGCAGAAATCACCAAATTGATGCGGTGACTTAAATGTGGGTGAAAACTGAGCAGGTGCTTCATTCATAGAAAGTGCCCCTGGGTACATTCTTATACAAAGTGATTTTCAGATGGCCTGCTTGTGTTAGAGTCACAACAGATGCTGAACATGTGTTGGGTTTCTGCATGAGGACTTCTGCCCGTCAACTTTGGCTGATTCTGGGATTTTATTCATTTCACACCTGAGGCCAGAAGTGAAAATGATGTGTGTGCACAAACACAAATCCAGTCACAGGTGTTGATGAAGGAGGAATGGGCTCACCTCATACACACTTTACATGTTTTGAAGTTGGTCAGGTGAGCCTGTTGAAATGAAAATGAAAAATAGACAAGATGTGAGAATTTCAGACAACTTGTGGTGAAAACATCAATTAATTGATTGAAGCTGGAGGCCAAAACTTTTACATATGAATGAACAATTGTTACATTCACATGTTAATTCAGCAGCAGCAGGTGAATCTTTTTATTCATAGTTTCATTTTATTTGCGGCTCAGATCCTCTTCCACTGAAACAGTGCTTATAAAAATCACCAATGACCTCCTCATGGTAGCTGGTTCTAATTTCCTCACTCATCCTACTTGATCTAAGTTTGGCCTTTGACACCATATCTCACACTATTCTATCCTCAACATATTAATCTCCATCAGTTTCACTCAAAACCCCTTAGAGTGGTTTAAATACCCCTCAGCCCTTATTCAATTAATCAAACTCCAATCTGTCACTTAATATCCCTCCTCTGTTATGAGTGGTGCCCCAGGAAAGATCCCTGGGGCCCCTTCTTTTTTATTTTTTTACCTCTTTCCTCCTGGCAACATTTTCCATAAATACAATGTACATTTCCACTGCGATGCAGATGAGTTCCAGCTCTTTCTCTGCATCTATCCTCATGTGGTTATATCAATGTTTTCCCATCCACTGTCTCAGTGAAATAAAATAAAGTTTTTTTTCTCAAATTCTCTAAACAAAGAATGTCAAACTGAATGTCTTCTGATCTGAATCAAAACAAGATCCAAAGCTGACTGTTTTTCTATCACTACTCCTGTTTTTTTCCTCCCCTGAGGTCAAAATCTGTGTGTCATCCAATCCCACGTCAATAACATCACTCGATCTGTAGGTTTCCTTCTATTTAAAGTGTTCTGTCTCCATCCCATTCTCACACCACCATATTTCTTCATAGACTTGTCACTTCCTATATTCAAAGTCTTGAATCCATGCAAACACAGATAGAAGCAGTTCATTTTCAATTATACTAGATCACAACACCATGGACCATAACATCCTATTAAACTGAATAGAAAAATTGCTTTGAGTGCCTGGTCCATTTACTTGAAAGACAGTGACTACTTTGTATCAGTTGGTAACTATAGATTTACTCAAAGATGACATGTCTTCCTCAAGGCTCCATTCTGGGCTCCCTGTGGTTCAGCATGTAGATGCTCCTGCTGGCTCGGATCATGGAAACAAACTAAATATCTGATCATAATTACAGTATGTTTATGACACTCAGCTCATTATTAGACTAACCAGGAGACTCTGCTCCCATACAAAGTGTCTTGGTCATATCAATACTTGGATGTTCCCAAATTTTCTTCAGGGAGATATCTGTCTGACCTCATCCATATTTCCACCTCTGATCTTCTTCCTTTCTTTCTTTTTACCCTTCTCTCCCTTCCCATCTGGCTGTGAAACCTTCTACCACCTGACATCAAAAACATCAACTCTCTCTCTCTCTTTTCAAACCCAAATTAACACACCTGTTTGAAATAATTCCCCCCACTTAATTTTTGTCACACTGAAACATTTAATATTATTTTTAGTTTATTGTTAATTGATTTTGTCTTTTTTTTCTAATTTGTTTCTGCTATTTTAATTGTCCTGTGTCCTTGAGCATCTTGAAATGTACTTTCTGATATAATCTATCATTATTATTATCTCTACAGGGTCAGTTTGAGGTTGCATTTATGTAGCATGACAACAGTGGAGTTATGGAGTGATGAAACTTCCACAGAGCCTAGACTTCAACATTATTGAAGCAGTGTGGGATCATCTGGAAAGAGAATGGAACAATGGAAAAGGCAGCCAATGTCCAAAGAATAGTTTTGGGAAGTCCTTAAAAGAAGTCTGGAGATTTTGTTTTCTTGAAGACTATCTTGAAGATTATATATATATATATATATGTATGCATGTGTTTGTGTGTACATACATATATATAGCTTTAGAAAGTCCTTCAAGAATACTGGAAAACTATTCCTGAAGATTAGACAAGAAAGCTTTTCCAAGAGCATGCCTGTAAATCCTACCATCCCTGCTGCTTTTCAATAATTATTTCACAAATATTATCAAGGAAAAGACATAGAACTGAAATCATTGTGGCGTTAAAAACCTCAAATTGAATTTGGTGAAGAGGGTTTATGGGGTGTTGGGATGTTTGGGTTGGAGGCAACCAGCTGAGCCGTTGAAAGCAATAATCATCCAAATGTCCAAGTCTCTCTTTAATGGTGGCGATAAAGCCGCATTAATTAACAGACTGCAGCAGGTACACTTCAGCCGAAGAGCTACATCTCTGTGGCAGCTACATCTGACAGCTCTGATCTGATTAACTCTGTTTTATCCTCATTCCTTCCAAAAGGAGATCAACCATGAGAACTGATCAGTTAAAAAACATGTTTGTCTTTGTCCCTGAAGGATTTTTTTCCGCCCTTGTTTTGTAGGATTTGTCTCATCATGTGGAACTCTGTGTCTCTCTCTCCCAGGAAACCTCTGCAGCTCTGCTAGAGGAATCTCAGCGCACTCATTACTCCGTCTGGCTCTTTGAGGCCGATGGGAGGGGAGGGGGACGTATTGTGTAAGGCTCATTGTAAGAGGCTGGCTAACAATACAAGCCCATTTGTTCCAAATATTTGGCAGGTCTTTACTGAGCATGAATGTAGAGCTGCGGTGCACATGGTTCCAGCATGTTCCATCTTACTGATGAGACAACAGATTTTTTAATGCTTTTCATCCTGTTTCACACTTATCAAACACTGGAGCAGCAGAGGTGCTGGTGGTCCCCCCCAGTGATGCCGCTAACGCGTTACTCTAATATGACCTCTTTTTCCGAAACGACTAATCTAACGTGTCACTAATTTAACCTCCGCTAAGGTGCGGAGGTCATGTTTTTGTCGGTTTACGTTTGTTTGTCTGTCTGTCTGTTTGCAACATAACTCAAAAAGTAATGGACAAATTTTGGTTAAATATTCAGGAAATCTCAGAAATGGTATAAGGAACTACTGATTAGATTTTGGGGGTGATCCGGATCACCGTCTGGATCCAAGATTTTTTTAAGGATTCTTTACTATGAGGAGACAGGAATCATTTTGCCATTACAGCTTCTAACTCAACAGATAATGCCCAGAATTATTGGCAAAAAAATAAAAAATTACAAGATGACATCATGGTAGATGTTATAATCTGACATTGTTTGACCCGGATCATGTTGATATTCTGGATCTGGTGATCCAGAAGGTTCAAAATATAGGGGGTATGGGTGGCCTTTTGGGGTTTTTCCAGGTGACTGACCCTATGGCTTGGCTGCACTCTGAGTGCTTCTAGTTTGTTATGAATTGGTTTATATAGTTATTATAAATTGGACTAATATTGATCTTATAATGGAAATGCCATGAGATGACTTTATTATGAATTGATACCGTATAAATAAACCTGAACTGAACTGAATTCTTATCTACTAGTTTGAGTACTTAATTTAGATTTTAAAGGTACTTTTATAGTAAATTATTTTAATATGACAATAAATATTCTTTTGATTTTTTTCTTATATATATTCACTTTACATAAAATAAGAAAAAGAATTATATCTTTAAAAAAAGACATTCAAACTCTGTTTTTAAAGGCCTCTTGCCTCCTTCTGTCAGAAACACTGATTGGGTAAAAAAATGGCATGTGAGCTGGCTACAAAAAAATAAAATGTCTTTAGAAATGACTCACCCACTCATTTATTACATTCAACTCCTTTAATGCACTCGGAATCCCAACATGTAGGGATGCATACATTCAATCTTTTCCATTTCTGCAGATTTATGATTTTTCCATTATTAGAAACTTTGAGCTTAATTTGCAACTAGAGCAGTTTTGCCTTGAAACAAATAAACCAAACAGATCATCAAAGAGTCAACAATAACTGCTCTGTGCCCCCGGGAACATGTGCCTCCCCATTTAAAGGTTTTTTCTGCTTTTTTACACAGTGTTTAAACGTTTTCTCTGCAGTTAAGCAGTCTGGCCTGATTGAAAGAAGTTCAATAATACCAGCTCATCCAGCCTCATTACACTGTCTCGCTCTTTGAAACTAAACAAGCAGAAGAAGTCTATTTTCAGAAAGCTGCCTTGTTCTGATGAGGAAACCAGAGTCTCTGATGTGAAGCCCAACAAAGCACAAAACAAAACATTGACTTTGTTTGGGCCAAACGGAGCCCGGTCCAGTTTTATTGACTGGACTTTATGTGCTGGGGAGCGTTTATGATGATCAGTGCATTAAATGAACTTGGAAACTTATTTTGGCTCAATAAAGAGAGAACAAAGGATAATTAAGAAATGAAAAATTACAGTACACTGTAAACCCGAGTAAGTTCACAGTACTCAAAACTTGGCAACTGATTACATAATAAAATGTAAGTTATTTTTTTTTTCTTTTTTAAGTAAACAAATACTTAATAAATAATATGTGATGTTGACTTTAAAGTTGACAGTTATTAACTTTCATCATTTAAGTTTGCTTTACTAAAAGATTTTATTTTTACTATGTAATGTTTTTATGTTCTACAAACTTGATCATTCTAATGCAACAGTATGTAATTCTATTGAATTGCTTACTCAAAAAGATACAATTATTGATAATTTAAAAATAAATAGTCCTTTAATCTATTTAAGTTATGACTACTTAAAAAAAGACAACTTCAATTGTCATCATGCTTTTTTTATTTAGTTTCTTGAAAGTTCAATTCAATTTGTTTTTAACACATGACAATGAAAATATCAAACAATTGTGTACATTTTGTCCAGACATTTAAAGTACACAACTTAGATACATTTCTCTGTAACAAGTCATTCCTGTGGACATTAAAATGAAAATAAAATACTTCATTGATTCCA
The DNA here is from genome assembly GCA_037177055.1 of Atherinosoma microstoma. Classification (NCBI taxonomy): domain Eukaryota; kingdom Metazoa; phylum Chordata; class Actinopteri; order Atheriniformes; family Atherinidae; genus Atherinosoma; species Atherinosoma microstoma. The sequence goes on from JBBBVU010000003.1 coordinate 5,589,422, forward strand.
GAAGGAAATTGCAAATGACATGATGACAGGGGTTCAGAGGATTGGCATCATCAAGTCTCTGGAACCGTGTTCCTGGTTAGTCCATATGCAGAGATCAAACCAAACTAGAACATGGAACACGAGTCAACCTGAAGACGTCTCTTCTCACCAGATCATCTTTCACAACAGCAATACTTAAGGGACTGGATTGGACTGGACAACCCGGACTGGACTGGACTTAGCTGGACGGGACTTGACTGGACTGGACATTGCTGTCAGTGACCACTTGGAGAAGAGCGACTGGGGTACCACTAGCATCTGTTTCTTCTCTCCTATCAACCTGGAACAGACAAGCATAACAGGTTTTTACAATCCTTGTTAAAAAAATAAAACAATGTACAACAGACAAAAAACAGGAGAGAGAAAGTGTAAGGGCACGAGTAAAGGAATGATATATAAAATTACCAATCATATTACTTGCATAAGAATGAGTTTCACAGCTTTAAAATCAGTGCAAAGTTTTAAAGGTTCCAGATAACAGTTCAGATTGGATTTCTGTTTTGCAAATTTACTGGGATGTTTATTGAACTTGGCAAGTGAAATAAGAAAGGTACAAAAAAAAGCTTTTTCAGGAATTTGAACATTAAACATTCCAAATTAATATATTCAATAAAAAGTAAAAAAGGTCCTATTTTTGGTTCAAGAAAATATTAAAGTCACACCAAATGGACTTACTGCAAATACAGTCCTAAAAAAGTGTTTTAGTGTTTCACTTTCAATATGACAGAGAACAAAGAGGGTCAATATTTGGAATGTACTTATCAATGACTGAATTAACAAAGTAACATTGATTTAATATTTTTAATGACACTTCTCTGACCTTATTTGACACAAAAGATTTTCTTGGCAACAAACAGGTCTGTTTCCAAAAATATAACCAAGTACAGGTTGTTGTAAAAGAACACAGCAGCAGGTCAACTAACAACATATCTCTCTAAATAATCTCTCTGATATGTTTATTTTGTTTTTTAGTACTCAGAAGGATCTGAATTTCCTATCAATAATTCTGGAAGCCAAGTATAATGAACAGAAGATCTTTCTACAGTAGACATCAACACTTTCAAACTTGCTGGGTTAGCATAGGAGATAAAGGGATGTTATATTCTGAAAGAAATTCAACATATCCAAACATTTGACCCTCCTTGTTGAACAACTGATTGACCCCAGCTCTTAAACAATGATCAAATCTGAAACAGATTATTCCAAATAAAACATTTGTGAGGGGAAACTTGTGTTTTGAAGCCAAGGTTCAGCATGAGAGTAACTGTTTATGAACATTTCATAATTCAAAAGGAAATTTTTCTATTTGGTAATTACACCTTAACAAAAAATGTAGGCTGCCCAAGGTGCTAAATAAATGGGGAAATATAATGCCAAATTGAGTCTGGATTTATCGAATATCATGTCATCCATTTAATTTTGAAAGTACAGTGTTTGGTATGAAAGTCTATCAAAACCACCTGAGCAGACTTTAGTTAACAGGGAATCATTAATACAAGTTTTCACTGTCATAATGATCATCACCCAACAGATATGGAGCACAAGTATCCTTCATGTCATTACTCAACAGACCATAACCTAACGAGAGTATGAGTATTTACAGGCATCTTAGAAATATCCAGTAGGTAAAAAATACCAAGTGGTTATCTACAGGTTATAATTGTTTAGGGTCTTTATAAATGTATAACATGATGCTGGATTTCTCAGTAATTTTGGGATTTTGCTCAAAAAACATTATATCATTTGTTTTCGTAAAAAGGCACTTACGTTCTAGTTGTTGAAGAACTCTGGGTCGTCCTCATGCAGGCTCACTGGAGAGGAAAGAAGGGCTGCCGCGTGTCTTGTTGGCATCGTGTGCTTCCTACAAGAAGAGGGAAAACCAAAAAGTGTTGATGTTCTGAAGGGGAAAAAAAGAAAAGAGTTTCTACAATCTTAATCTATAACAGACATGGGAACTGACCTGAATTTTTTACCTTGATTGATCAGTGAGAAGTGACGGCAAGTGCAGCAACTTTCCAAATCTTGAACCATCTTCAACAAAAGGAACATTGGGAAAGTAAAAGATGAATACAGGAAGCATATTTGTGCAGAGAAGTTTGAACTCTGATCTTGTTCCTGTCCTGTTGGTCATTATTCACTGTGACCGTAACAATTAGCTCTCTATCTTGATTTCTGTGTTACAACAACTAAGATGGGTAAAATGCTGAGGTTGCAAGAGGAAAGAGAGTGAAAAGTGAATCTGTAGATAAAGTGGACAGGTCTGCTGATAAGCAGAAAAAAAGTTGTGAGGGTATCAAGAGAAGTTCAATTCAATTCAGCTTTATTTGTATAGCACCAATTCATGACAATGTCATCTCAAGGCACTTGAAACCAACAGAATGCATTGAATCTTGTCTTTGATCCAAACCCCATCCTGAGCATGCCAGAGGTGACGGTCGAAAGGAAAAACTACCTTTTAACGGGAAACCCGGCTCAGGGAGGGCGGCCATCTGCGTCGACCGGTTAGAAGAAGTATCAAGAGTTGTACAATTAGACACAACTAGGGATGTTCCAATACCATTTTTTCCCGATCTGATACTAATGTTATTCTATTAAGTGGGCTATATAATTTACAATTTATAAAATGTATCTATTATAGACTTTTATGTATGATATTCTATTTCTTTCAACCCTTTAAAGGTCCCATATTATGCACTTTATTCCCAATTTTAAACAATTCTCTGATATATAATTTAAATCTTGGCGCCCTGCTTTGGTCGAATCAGCTCTTAGTTTGACTGCAGCCGCTTCTCTCTCACCTACCGAGA
>JBBBVU010000003.1:5662162-5674856 GCA_037177055.1 Atherinosoma microstoma
AGGTACCGGAGATCATTCCTGCCAGCAGCCATCACCCTCCGGAACAAGGCCCTATCTTCTACTTTAATTTAATTTTTGTATCATCATTATTATTATTATTTTGAAAAAAAACAAACAAACAAACTAAAAAAAACTAAAATAAAAAACTGCTACAACAATAATATCCCTCTAAGAGGGATAAATAAAGTATTTTTCATTTCATTTCATTCAAGTCAAATAAAAGACCATTTACAATATTTCCAGCAGACATTTGGATTAAGAATCTTTTAATAAGAAAAATTCAATGCCTACAGTAGCCACCATGACATCTGTCACCACAGATTACCTCAGCTCTCCTGACAGAAGCTGCAGGGGGGTACAGCGGCATTAAAAGGCCTGTAGACCTCAGGTCAGTGTGGTTCCACCTCCATGCCATGCAGCAATTCTTCACACAATCTGAGAGAAAATCCAGGCAATGTTGTTGCAGATGGTCTGTAATGGGATTTTTCATCCCTGCAGCAGGAAACCAGAATGTGAGCTTCACACCTCAGCTTAGAGCGTGAAGAGCTGATTCACCTGAACAAAGCAGGAAACAAGCGAAGCGTTGATGGGAGAGGATGGCAAGTCAGGTGAATGGCAGTTCAACAGAGGGAGATGGATGAGGAGGAGGTGAAGAGGACAAAGAGGCTCATTCAGAGATCTCAGAGGGATTTGAAGTCACTGAAATTCCTTTGCATTTATTACACGCTATTGTGGCTGAGATTCCAAACCCTACGGACCATCAATCAGACTCTTCTTCCTCTTCTCTTTCTGTGTCTCAGTCTCCATCAGTTGCTGTCATCTGCTCAAATTCACCTGTTTTTACTTCTTCCCTCCTTATCACCTCCTCTGCCTCACATGTGTCCAAGCAACCAGATGACACGATAAAGAAAACTATCTGACTGCTCAATGATGGGACCCTTATTGATCCTTTGTTGGGGGAATTCAGGTCATCTCACCTCATTCCAACATCAATCTCACTGATCAGACCATCAGACCAGATCTTTCTGAAATCCCTGACATCTTTCCACATAAATGGAAAGAAATCATTCTTCATATTGAAGGGATACAGTGAAAGAAATTATACCTGGACCTGAAAAAATGGGGCAGGCGACTTTTTAATCTGACGGCCATTTTCCTGGACCGGTTGCTCAAAATTCAAAGCAATATGACTGAAACAGAAAATGTCAAACTAAATAAATCTAAACGAAATGGGCAGAAACAGGATGTCTGTGAGAAAACTGCCAGAAAGAAGCTGAGGGAAATGTGATTTTTATCCAAAAAACCCAAACGTAAATCATCACCAACAGGGACAAAGAAAAAACCCAGGTTCATGGGGCTGAAGGGAAGCTGTCGTGGGTGATTGGATGGAAGTGATGTTCAGTGATGAATCACCAGACCATCAGAAGGGTCCAAATTTGGATTCAGATTTATGGAGGCCACCATAAAAAAAGTGCTCCATGACAATCTATCTGACAGAACTTATCTTCCAGATCTGTAGGATGAAAAATGAAAGCATCGTAATGAAGATTCTTCTGCTCTTCCTCATGGAGAGCTGCAGACTTAACGCTTCCCCCTACATGAGTGTTTTAAAAGACAACAGAGGTGCATGGATGTGAACACATGATGCTGTGTTGGAAAGAGGTGGGGACATAGTTAAGTCATCCATTATTAATAAGTGTCCAAGGAAGGTTATCTTTATACAATTGAATTATTAATGAAAAACAATCACAGGGCAGCACCAAGGACTTCCTGGAACATAACTAAACAGTGGTATCAGTCTCCAGGGTCTGCTGATTTCTGAGCGTCAATGAGAAAAATGTTAAAAGCGAGCCCACAAAATTGTCAATGTTGCCATGGCAACAGTAACGTCACACGATGGCGGATGATTATGTACGGCCAAAGATCTTATTGGCTCTTTGTCTGTGTAGCCATGTGCTAGCGTATGTGAGCCACAAAATATGTGGTCAAACAGGACAGGAGCTACCTTTAAGTCCAAATCTTTACTTGGGTCTAGTCTGGTTTAAGAGACAAATCTAAATGTTTGTGTGTATTGGAGTTGAACAAAGAGGATGTTAGCTTAGCATGTAAGAGCAAACCTTAAACATAGTATTACTTATCTAAAAAAAACTTTACTAGTTCAGCAAAACTCAATTCAAACTGACAAGCAGGGCCGGCTCTAGACTTCCGGGGGCCTTAAGCAGAATAAGTTTTGGGGGCCCTACCCCTTCATGCCATGAACAAAGTTTTTGGTAGATGCAACACCCTAAGTCATAATATAACGTGTCTTAACTCATTCAGAACACTCTAGGAACATAGTAAGTAATATTATGACCACACTTAGTAGACAGTAAGAGACAAAAATTGGTGCAATTTATTTTGTCTGTCCCAGTGTGATATCTCAGTATTAAATTATTGAGGCAAAGCCCTTCCTTACATACGGATTATATTGCAACAAACAGTCATGCGAAACAGTGGGCATGTTTAAACATCTGGCCTACAAACACTGTACTTTAGTTATACTTAAGGTTTAAGGTTCTTTTAGTGGTTTATAAATGTCTTAATGGTCTTGGGCCGTCTTATTTATCAGACCTTCTTTTAAACTATGAGCCCTCGCGGTCCCTGAGGTCCTCTGGTACCGGCCTCAATGTTGTTCCGAAAGGTTAGGACCAAAACACACGGAGAAGCCTCATTTCACCACTATGGTCCTCTTCTGTGGAACAGCCTGCCTGAGGGCCTCAGAGACTGTTGATGTTTTTAAGAAGAGGCTCAAGACACATTTTTTTTTAGCTTAGCTTTTAATTAAATTATTTATTGTTTGAATTTTAATATCTTATTTTTCATTTAAGCAGTTATTTAATTAATTCATTTTTGTTTTTATTTCTTATTTTATTTCAATCATGTTTTTATCTTTTACTGTCTTCATTCATTTATTCATGTTTTACCTCTGTTCTAACTTTTTAACATCTTTGACTCCAGTGTTTTCCTCAAAGGGAGCCTCCACACCGGGGCTTCGCCTGCTCGGTCCGTGCGGCTGCTGCCGTGGTGATCTCCCTGACTATGTCGGAGCTCTACGGTCCGGGCCTGCCTTGGTTGGGGTGGTTTCTGCAGTGGCGTCCGCTATGGCAATGGATGGGCTTGCCTCCAGTGTGGATGCGTCCCCAAAATAATATTGCTTCCTCACAAGAGCGCCAAGCCAGAGTTTTGATCTTATTATGTGCTATTACTTTAGGGTGGGGGTGGGGTGTGTGAAATGTTGGTTGTGTGTGTATGAATGCATGTGGGACAGAAGTGAGCTCTGTTTTATATTGTGGGGAGATTGTTTTTATTTAATATACATTGTTTGTTTTATTATGTAAAGCTCTTTGTGTTGCTTGTAGCATGAAAAGCGCTTTATAAATAAAATTTGATTTGATGAAAGCTTGAAATGCTTTATTACCAATGAACACATTGTTTATTGTGCAAAATTATTGCACATAAAGTGCTGTTAATTAGGCTATATAAAGCCGTACTAACATGCATTCCTTTTTAATGTAAAAGATTAAACCTGGTTAATGAGATACTGTGTGATCTACCATGTGGCAGTAAAACCAGCAACTAGTGGAGTGTGCAACAATGAACTTTTAAAATATAAACTAAATAAATCGAGAAGTTAAAGTAAGTTTTAAAGTTAAGTTATAGGCTATTTAAAAAATGAACAAACTCTGAACATTTGTTTATTAACTGTTAATCCATTAGTCTGACTTTTTCTTTAAATAGACAAAGTGTATGCTATGTATATTGGCTAATACTACTGTATATTAAATAAATAATCATTCATTCATCTTTAAAAACTCAATATCCTAAACAATCAATCAAACCACAAAAGCAGGCTCTGCCCATGGTCTGACATCTTCTGCATTCTTTCGTGCCTGCAGTGTTGCTCTCCTGACGCACGATGTCTGATGTCAGACACCCCACCGTGCGCCACTGAAAACACTCGCCGACACATTTTACAGTTTGTCTTGTGATCGCTGACGCTATCCAGCTAGGGATGAAAGCCTTTTTGATTTTGAGGACGTGGTGGAGCATCGCGTGCAGAGGACATTTTTGAAATGCGCAACGTTTTGTGTGTCGTCTGTCTCTAGGCAACCGTGACAGCAACACATGCAGGCAGCAAGGAGGGAGCTTGAGCTATATGCTTTGCTGGCTAACAGTACCCAACCAAGTGCTAAACCTGTTAGCAACTGCTGCTAAATCAAGTCACGTTTCCCAAAAGTGCTGTCACATGTCTATTCATCTCCATCATCACCGACACCAGACTACTGCCTTACTTTACAGTATCCTTGCAAAAGAAATGACCTTGTTCATGTGCAGCTTCTTCTTCGGCCTTCTTCTTTTAAACCACTCATTGAGACAACCTTCCTCCTTAGGGGGCCCCCTAGTGGTGCGGGGCCCTAAGCGGCCACTTAGTTTGCTTAGTGGCAAAACCGGCTCTGCTGACAAAATAAAAACCTTTACAGTTAATTTGCAGATTAGCTGTGCTTAGCCATGTGATGCTCATGCCCAGGGTGTGTGTATTATGTTATTCAAGTCCTTACTAAACAGTTGGGTCTTTGAAGAGAAGTGGGGTGGGTCCAGCTAGAGTCCAGTTGTGTCTCTTGTGTTCAGTTGTCCAGTCTTTGTGTCGTCTCTAGTAGAAGGATGCCGGTCACTTCTTTCTCAGGACAGGTTAGCAGCCAGGTTAACTGCTGAAACCGCTTGATGGAATCTCCTTTAAGAGGGATTGTCCTGCAGACTGGGGGTTTGCTGCTCCTGAATGTAAACCTCCAACAGACATGAGGCAGTTTTAATTTTTTAGCTTTTGGCTGCAGATAAAATCACAACATCTGTCATTTTCCTATAAGCTCAGGAAGAGCTGGACTCCTCTTAGCAGATCCCCCCCCCCCTCCAAGCTTCATTCGGTTAGGCTGAAGGTTTTGTTGTTGGATTTCTGTTTCACTGACAAAGTGTTTTTTTCCTGTTTGAAGCTTGTTTTTCTTGAAGAAACAACTTTATATATCAAACTAGGATTCTGGTGCTTATGGTCACCCGATACAGCAACTGTCTGTAGCTTATCTTATCCTCAGAAGGATTCAGTGAGGACAAAAATAAGAATAAATCACCAAAGTAAATATTTCATTATAAACTGGATAATGTACATTATGGATAACTCAGTGATGAACTGCTAATATAACTCATACTTTATGTTTTCCAATGGGTGCTGCTTTTTGGACTCAAGCTTTCTGTTTTTATTTTATTCTTTAATCAGGTCTTTTTTATTCGTCTTCTTTCCTCCTGTAGTGTTTCTGAGCTGCTGAGATTTCATTGATCCCCTCAGGGATTTAAACTTATTCAGAGCCTTAAATTATCTTATTTATATTGTTCTGAATGGTTTCTCAAAAGTTTTTCCCATAAATTACATACATATATACACATTAAAAATAAAACAAGAAAAATAAGTTTAAGTGGTTTCCCCCAAGGCCAAACAGACATTTTCATATGTAATGAGTTAACAGAGCAAATAAAGAGTTTTCAGAGGAACTGGAATCTTCTTGTCTGGAATCTACAGCTCGAAAGTGACTGAAAAGACTAATTATCAGTATTAATTATTGAAGTTAATGATCAGCGTAGCTGTAAGTACATTTTCATGGTTTCATAGTTTCATCTTTGATGTTTGTCATTCAGTGCTCGGTGTAATTGTTTTCATTTGGATGATTCATGGAAAACTAACAGGCCGTAAAACAGTCTGTCAACAGATGAAGATCTTTTAACTTGCTGCAGGACAAACCAGTCAGAGGCTACATCTCTCCAAAATACTCATCTATATTCAGGATCCAGAGCCTGTACAGAGTGACTGGGTGACAAACAGTGGTGAAACTGAGACGAGGTTAGCATCCAGTATGGATGAAGAACTTCTTTGTTCTCAAGGCGAACAAGAACAAATGACGTCATTTTGTTCTCGCGACGCTGGTTAGAGACATCTTGCAGCTTGTTCTTGACACATCAGCCTAGCAGATACTCTGAGAAGTATTGTGTGAATGGTCAGACATTTGAGGTAGGCGTGGTTAACGCAGAGAACAGGGTTCCTACTAGGGGTGTAACAATACATCCATCTACATTGATCATATGGTCTATATTAGAGATGTCCGGGTTTTTTTGCCCCGAGTCCGAGTCATTTGATTTTGAGTATCGGCCGATACCAAGTCCCGATCCGATACTTCTATAAGACATAAAAAATTGAAGAGCAAAGAAACAGATACAGGATGTCTCTTGTGCCCAACATCACTATTTCCGTGTGAGCTTCAGCGGGGCAGACGCTCAAATGAGCCGCACAATGGATTGTTTATTTAAAAATCAAGCGCGACCCAACCTGACCGTCAGCAATCAGAGTGGGCCAGTTTGGCTGCCAGGCCACCGGGAAATGTCCCAGTGCACCTGATGACCAGTCATTATTGTCAGGTCTGGCTTGGGGACCCTCATCGATTCTTTTAGTTCTCCTGCTGTAGGCCGAGGCTGCTGGGGGGACGTCCCATGATGCACTGGGTTCCTCTCTCTTCTCTTTACTCTACATTTGTAAATATCTGATGTTGTTGTTATTTATGTGTTTCTTTTTTTTTCTTTCTCATCCCTGGCTTAGGGTTATGGTGCTTGTTGACCCCTCTTTCAAGTCCTCTCCACCCCCAACCGGTCCAGGCAGATGGCCGTCCTTGGTTTGGCTGGAGGTTTTCCTTTCTGTTAAAATGGAGTTTTTAATAAATTGGACTAATGTGGATCAAATAATGGTTTTCTTTTAGTTGAATTATAACTGGATTATAATAAATCAAAATAAACTAGATGTTGTAGCGAATTGTCACTGTACAAATATAACTGAATAGAGTTGGGTTATTCTGATGGTTTTGCTGCTTCCTCTCTTATCCAGATAATCAGTCCCTTTTTAAATCTCACTTCTCCTGTCATGAATCCCATTTCCACCCTCTGCAGCTTTCCAAGATGAAGTCCCATCAGAAGTCTGCCTCCAGCATCTGGACTCCAGGCCTTTCTTATCATCTGTCAGGTCACCTTCTGCCTTGATGCAGCATCAGAGTTTAACAGCCAAACTTTATTTTAATTCTCTGTATACCCCCCCAAAAAATTGCAACAACCTTTGATTTGAATTCTCTGTTGAACAGAAAGGCTGAATGCCCCTGAAGGCACAAAAAAGTTTTTATGTCTTCCTCACTGATGTTCATTAACAATCAAAGGTCAGGTCTTGAAGCTGCTTTTGTTGCTTCATGGATGTCTTCTCTGCACTGTCCTCAACACACACTATAAACTGAAGTTTCCAAGGGAAGCTAGACAGATAGCCAAGAATCAGGATTTTAATGATCTTTGGCATTTTTGAAGCTATTGCTTTTAGTCTAAATTGCTTTTCTCTTCTCTAAAAGTCAACGTGAAGTCGACTTTAATTGCGCAGCGATGCTTCAGAAAGCCTTTCAGTCTCCAGCAGACTCAGAGATCCTTTGTCTTCTTTGTTTTCAGTCTGTTGCATCATTGAATCTTCAGGTTTATTTTTTTTTTTTAAATCTCTGCTGGAGAAATGAGTCAGAGCGAGGTAAATGCTCGTCCTTTCCAGGATTCATTCTTCTCTTTTGTCCAAACTTACTTGAGAGTGAATGTCCTAGTTTTTTAACGCTTGTATTTGCAAAAATCAGAGCAGCATGAAAAATAAATATCTTGAATATATTTAGGTGAACTTCAGTTTTCATGCGTCCTGCCTTGAATTTTTTTCTCTGAACAGATATTCTCTCGTTTTTAGTGCAAATTCATTTTCTGTTACTTCAAGGAGAACTCTGCTTATTTCCCAAAACACTTGATATCACATTTTCATCTTTTTTCACAAAAAAGATAACTATCGCTACAAGGTTGCTGAGAGATCTCTATTTTTACCCGGAAATTATGATGAAGCCTCTTCCCGTCCATCTTTCTACAAATTAAATAGGTTAAATTGATGGTAATGAGCAGCCAAAGATCAACAAGAGAGCAGAAAGTTCCATGCCTGTCTGAAAAGAACAAAAACAATAGTCCTTAATGGCTGGAATAAAGCCAAGAAGACATTTTTGTTGCACAGTGGTGCCAAAAACAAGCTGAGTTGGACTTTGCTTAGTGAGGATAATAGGTAAATGTAGTGTGGCTGGGGGTCATCTCTCTCGTGGCCACTACGTGGCACTGTGCCAGTCTTGCCAAACACCTTGATTGGTGGGCGGCATCATGCGTCTTTTAAAAGCTGATTTTTTTGGCCATCTGACCTCTCTTCCTCCCATCTCCTGTGGGGGCTGTGGTTTAGTGTGGACAAGTCTTTTGTTTGGGCTTGCCGCCACCAAGGTGGCCATTTTTTTCATGCAGCGTGTCCGGCTGCTTGGCTGCAAGAAGCAGGCTTCATTTCGAAAATACACAATTCATAAGTCCAAACCCCTTTCTTCATACTCCCCCCCCCCCCCACGAAGCCACGCCTCTAGAGCACAGGAACACACAGAGGGGTGGAGGGACAAATGGCATCTGAGTTTGATAGACATATCACCATCAAATCCTTTAGAACGGGCCGGTTAAAATGATTGGATGGTGTTTTTATCAGTCCTGTCTGTTCCACAGCTGATTGAAATTTTTTATTTTTGTGATAGAGCATCTAAATAATTGGCGTGCATCCGGGGTGTGAAGGGAATTTTAAGTAATGTAGTGAAAAAATGCTCCTGGAAAACATCTCCTACCCTGCCTGTAATTAGATAAATAAAACTCTTGTAATTACCCAGTTTTTTATCACCATCTTGGCTGCCATATATGTGACATACTGTATGTCAGGCAAGTCATCTACAAAAACCAAGGGATAATTTTAAGTTAAAGGTTATCAAAGTTTTATAGTACACAACAATATGGTGACTCAATCAATTTTAGTTTTTCAATAAACATGTAAATGTGTGGCCTATGAGGTTTCATTGTAATATGTATCTGTATTCGTGAGAAGAAAGATGGCAATTTGCTTTCTAATCACATTGATTCTTGTAGCACCATTGTCAAAGTTGATTGGTGCACTGTTCAAAATGCACTCAAGAAACTGTACATAAAGGATACAAAGGATACATTCATTCAGTATAAAAATAACTGACTCCATTATCAGTTCATCCTGCCAAAGCTTTCCTTACCATGCTTTCTTGCTATGCTTGGTCTCCTTTCTGATTCCTATTTCTGATTTATTAAATGATTATACCAGAGCTGTACCACCCTGCTATTTATTGTTTGATTTAATTATTAATTCACTCAGGTGGAATACCTGTTGCTGTTATGGTTTGTAGCATCTTTTTATCTTGTTTTTTATCTACTGTCGGTCATTCCGGGCATCTAAAGGGAAAAATGTTATGTTAATCTAACATTAGTGTGAAGAATGACAATAAAGAACCTTTGAACCTCTGTTCCAATATACTGCTTAGAAAATTTAGTATTTCATACCTTTAATGCAAAGGCCCCACATGGCATCAAGTTGAAGAAGGTGACGCAGGGTGTCACATGCCCATCTTGACACGTTAAGTCCTCCTTGTCTCAAACAAACGAGATGACTTGTACAGCAATATTGTAAAAATTAATTGAGCCATAAATTAGATGTAATACACTGAATTTCAAAACTGACAATACAGTGTAATTAGTATTAGTATACTCGGATAAATATTGTTGGTAATTTAATTCAATTATTTCTGTACTGAGTTATGTAAGAATAATAATAATACATTTTATGTGTTGGCGCCTTTCTTGACACTCAAGGTCACCTTACAAAATAAAACACAAGAACAAATCAAAAAATACACTCATAGATAAAAGAATGCGTAAAACAATGATTAAAAGCAGTGTGAAATATTATAGTGAGTAGGCCAGCTTGAACAGGTGTGTTTTGAGTTTATATTTGAACAGATGTATTGAATCAGAGTTGCGGAGGTCAGGGGGGGTGAGTCCCAGAGATGAGGAGCAGAGCAACTAAATGCTCTGCTCCCCATGGTAACAAGGCGGGCGGGGGGGACGGTGAGGTGTACAAGCACCTTATGATGTGTGAAGTAATGTTACAACACAAACATTGTTATCACTAATTATGTTTGTAAGTAAATGAGACAAATATTATAATTTCTGTAAATATTTGAACTTTTGAACTAACTTGAACTAAGTTACGGGACAAAGAACATATTTCATAATTAAATTGCAGGTTGTTTTTTTTTGTATGATTGCGTATTAGAGCATATTCCAGTCCTTTAAAATCTCACACTCACACATATGTTCATTTCAAAAGTGTTAATAGCAAAAGCTCTGTCATGGCTTTTGCTGTTGTAGCTCCTGACCATTAGGTACAGATATGCATTGATGACCTTCCATAAAAAAAGACGTTGAAAATAATAGTTTGTTTTTGTTCTACAACGAAACTCGTATCAAAATTTATTAAAAATAAATAAATGTCCAAACATTTACCTCATTATCGATGTCTTGATGTGGGCGAGTTTGGAAAATGTCATCAAAGAATATTTTGTATGGTCTAATTTTGGACAATTGGACAAATGTTATTTTTCCATCTTTCACATCTTTAACATGCCTCCTTCCTCTGCTGGCTCCATACTTTCAACTGCAAGACTTTTGTTCACCCCCTTTAAGTTTTCAGAAGCATTTCCTCTCTTTTTTTGGGGTCCTTATATTTACTTTGTTTTTTTTGTTTGTTGTTTTTTTGCAATTGACTGCCTGTTGGACTTTGCCGATTTGTAAAATGTTTACTCTATTGTCTTCAACAGATACATTGTTTTTAACAGAATGGTCCACCTTTAAAAGAAAGTTAATACTTTAAATATGCATTAAACTATGATGTGATGTCATGATTCAAATATGTTTGCAGATAATAGTTTTCTGGGATTTGAGAGTGGTATTTTGCTTCTGTACCAAGCTTCAAAGAATATGCTGAAAACTTTATCACTTGCTGCTTGGTTCTAAAGCCAAACATAACCGGATCCGAATGTCTGTCCCATTCTTCAGGTTCATTTTTAACCAGTTTTGACAATGTTCTATAGGGGACAGAGGAGAAAATTACAACAAAGCAGTTGTTCATCATTATATTGATGTTAAAGCAATTTAAGTAAATATACAGAAAGGGGGGAAAGGGATGTTATACCTCTTAAGAGTCCCATTCATTTTTTCCACAAAGCCATTTGTCTGTGGGTGGTATGGAGCACATACACTTCCTTTAATATGTAGTGTTTCACAAACCTTTTTGTTGACCTGTATGAGTAAAACACAAGGACAAAATATTTTAATAAAACACGTAAAGGCATACCAGCAACTAAATCACATTAAATCCTCAACAATTTGTATATCAATTTTTAGGTACAACTTATGTAATAATTCATAAACACCATATTGACAAACTCCTTTCCTTGATCTGTGAGGATCCTTTTTATACCTCAAACTGGTAGACAAATTTTAATGAGCACTGGGCCACCCCTTCTGTACTCTTGAATTTGATTGCATAAGCTTGTGGCCACTTTAAGTAGTGATTGAGTACGCAAATGTACTGATTTCCAGCTGAAGTAGTTTTTAACTTTCCAATCAAGTCCATTCCAATCAGTTCGAGTGGCTGGATAACCTTTTGAACATGGAGACCATTAAGACATTACATTTGCATTTTTGATTAGTATCCACTTGAAAAAAATAAATATCTTGTAAAAAATGAACACAATAAAAAGCATACCTTTATTGGAGTGTACACCACTTCCTGTAATTACCTCACCGGCATGCTACATACTGGCACACCTAACATATTACCAACAAACGAAGTGAAATAAAGTTACAATTTTCACTGACATAAATGGCTTTTGTTATGTAAATGTACTATTATTTAGGTTGTGACATCAGTTTTAATGTTTACATGATCAAAGACCAAAGTATTGGTAACATTTCTTGTAATGATTTATTAAAGTCTTAAAAAGAAAGACATGAAAATAGTAGCAGCACACAGACCCACTTAGGCTCAATCCCATTTCTACCCCATAACCCTATACCTCAAAGCCCTTAACCCCCGTTTTCCAGATTCACGTTAGGGGGAGGGATGTCTTGATTCTATTTTGGATGAAGGGGAAGGGCTAAATGTGAGGGCCACTCAACCCTTCAAACGAAGACAGACCAGGACCGCACTTCAAACAAAGCGGTAAAAAACTTTACCAGCATACACATCATTCATCGGCAGAGATGGTGACTTAAGGAAGGCAGGACACCCATAAATGTAAAATATTAATTCATAAATGTAATACATCCTTGTCCTGAACACACATATATATACACACACATATATTCAGCATAAACAAGGATGTAAAAATTGTTTTCCATCTTATAGCCATTTATTTGCAGCCCCGTTCATCTTAAGGCAGTTGTCAAATTGCTAACCACTAGTCAATAATGGTCATTAACGATAGCTAGTTGGAATGACTCAGCCATCTGACAACATACACTGAAATGCAAGATTTGTTTCAACGAACAGCTTTTTAGTGGTTAATCAACTTAAAGGAGAAAAGGTATTAGTCCGTTATTGTCACAAGGAGAAAGAGTGGACCCAAGGAAACAGTTTAGAGGTCAGGTTTAACGGTTTATTTACAAAGTTTGG
>JBBBVU010000003.1:5722027-5735656 GCA_037177055.1 Atherinosoma microstoma
GCATTGATGAAGAAAAATAACGACTTCTGTGAAGTTTTTATGAGTAAATAACACACTAACATGGTTAAAAGCTCATATAAGTCCATTTTTCATGATATAGCTCCTTTAAGAATTTTGTCTTTTCTTTAATGGAAGGTTATGAATAATTTTGCAGACATGTGTTTATATGTATAGTAAGATAGACAGACAGACAGACAGACAGACAGACAGACAGACATTTTCATTTATGGAAATGCATATATACATTTATACAATTCTAACAAGCTTGAAAGTCAATATCTGGTAGGATCACCTTTATTCTCCTTTTTATGAACCACTTTGTTAGTCCAAAAATAATTCCTAACACAGCACTGGTTCATCTCTTGAATTTATATCTTGAATTACTACTACTAACCACGACTAATCAAGAATATTATCAGCAGATTGGTTGATGTAAATCACAGGTAGAATGTTACTGGTGCACTTAATGATATCAGTTTTTATCACTCCCATAATCTGGCTTCAGTCTGGCCAAACTGCATGGGCCCATTGGGCTGATTATTTAATCATTTGCATTGTTCTTGTGATAAACTGTATTAACTCATTTATTTCTCAAGTGAACCACATAACTGATGATGAGGACTTGCCACTAACAGGAAAATAGAAATAAAACGTTTTTACTTTCAGTTTCAGGGTACAGCGTGATTAGAAGCTGAAGTTGGTTGTAGATAAAAGATAAGAAGCAAATCTAAACTGTTGACTGAATGAAATAGTTCTGCCGCTAGGTGGTCCAAAACAATAACAGGGTTGTGTTATGCTGAAGATTTTAAGGAGGTAGTTAAGCTTTTTCTTTATCCATATACATAGTTAGCAGTTCTTCTAAATGAATATTTGGGAAATGTGATTGGACTCTCAAGCTTCGTCGCAACACTTTTGCATTGTGAGGATTGAGCTCTGATATATCATGAATAAATTTAATGAAGTCAGTGTGCATGACTCTGTTTTCAGCCTAAACCAGGTAGCCTCTGAAAATAAAGAAAAAAAGTCTAATGCAAAAGCAATGGGCCCATATCGGAAACAAACCTCAGTCTCCTTGGTAAAAGTCCCGCCATCGGCTTCTGCTGCCATAAACCTGGACCTTTGCTGTGCAGAAATAGTTCATGATAACATCCTGCAGAACCTAACGTCGGGTAGATAAAGGAACTTATTGGTTATATATGCAGAGTGATAACTGGTAATTGCCATTTAATGGGCTAATAACATCTAAACCAGACATAGATATAGTCTTATCATGGTTCATTTCTTTATTTATTGTCATACCACAGATATCGTGTGTTTTCTTGTGCAATTTTCAACAGACATGTCCATTTATCTCATCTGTTTCAGTATTTTCTCTTTCTTTGTTTTAGTTTTCCTCATTCCAAACCACTGGAAGTCATATATTTTTTGTTTTATTTCCTTTTTGGCTAAAGCCTACAGGATCCACGTCCATGAGAGTACGGTCAAAGTCCTTCAGGAACTCAATTCTGGCTACAAGCTAGAGTTGAGAGGCACGACAGAAGTCAAGGTCCATTACCTCAAAAAACAACAACAAATAATAAACATTCACCAGCATGATTAGGTTTAAATGAAATATGGTCTCTAATTGTCTCTTTATCCCTTCCTCAGGGGAAAGGAAAAGAGGAAACTTACTGGCTTGTAGGGAGAGATGGATTTACCAAACCTCTGCCTGTTCCTCCAGAACTCAAGTCTAGGTAGGAATACATGTCCTTCATCCTTCACCTGCGTTTGTCTTCCTCCTTGTCTCAATCCCTCCTCCTCATCTTGTTCCACCCAGTGTCTAAGTTCTCAAAAAGAGTTCTGGGTCCTGCACTGGTTTGAAATAATTCCCAGGCTTGTTTTTCTAAAACTAACTTTTCTCAAACTGGTCCTCAAAGATAGCCACTGTAGACATCCCAGTACTGACTTCAATCAAGAAAAGAGTAAGGGGCAGTAAGGACCAAAGTAAGGGATAGTAAGTTGTCCTTTACTCTTTTTGGTCTGTTATGTTGTCAAGATTTGTATGTAAATACCTATAGATGTATGGAATTAATACGGTATGTTAGAAAACTAAACTCAACACTGCATCAAAACTGCATCTGTAAAATACAAAATGGACGCTAAAAGAAAAGCAGCTAAACATCTGATTACTGAAAGTATTATTTGAAACTAGAAGGAGAATGATACAATATGTCTAAACAAAGTCAGTTTCTTCACGTATTTCCCATCCATACACTGGTTTTAAAAACATAAAATCACACAATCACAACCGAGGCCCCATAAAGAGCATGTCTAACCGACACAATCCCTTTTTTTCCTGTTTGTATATCGAGATAAATGAAAACATTAGTGGATACCGTGAACATTATATCATTTTAATTATGACGTTTCGGGCAATGGCCCTTCTTCAGACAAGCTTGTCTGAAAATTTGCTGTCTCTTCAGTCCAGCACCCAGTATCAGTTTACGGGATGTGCATGCTTCTATCACGCGTTTTGGATACCGTGACCCGCCATGTTGGAGAAACCGATTCATTTAAACAAAGGAAATGGCCACTCACTTTGATGTCGGGTTTTCTCTATCTCCGTTCAAACTGCTGCTCAATTGTGATTTTTTTATTGCCCATATGTGACTCATATCTGATTTGAGGTTTTTTTGACAGTCTGAACGGCACAAATCCCTTCTTTTTTTTTAAAACGGACCCAGGCCACTTTCCTATGTGGTCCTAGATTGGATACATATTTGATCTGTGTAGAAGCGACCTCAGTCTAAATGTCAATTCATCTTGACTTCATTGTGACTTTGACGTCACAGAAGTGAGACAAACGTCACAATTCTGCGCCGGTGGAAGGGGAACGCGACAATATCGAATAATTTCATTCATCAATTGGGCGACATTTCATCGGTTCCGACTGTGCAAAGTACCTCCATCAGAGCTTCCCCTGAGAAGTTGTCTCAGATAGCAGACATGTTTGGGCCAAATCTGGGCTACTTTTGGCTCAGTCACGGCACTGGCAAGTGTCATGTGGGCCAGAAGTGGTCCAGATGTCAGTTGCCAGCCTGGCTTGGATTATGGCAATTTAAGGTAAGAAGTTACTGAATAAAAAGGTTGTAGTCGTCTAGAGGCATCAGAGTTCAAGAGGTGATTGAGCTGGCTAACCTGGAATGCTAATCATGATGTTTTAGATGCCATAAAAATCCAACAGCCAATGTGTGATATTTCCCAAATAGGCTTTTGGACAGTTATTACTCTCTGGTAAGAGGATGCTTCAGAGTAAAACTAATATTATAGTCATCGATAAGCATCTGATTGCTCCAGAAGTGTTGCGCTCACTAACGAAGAACGCTAATCATTATGTTTTGGATGCCATAATCATCCAACAGCTTATATCTGACATTTCTGAGGGGAAATTAAGCATTTAGGTCATCACTCTCTAGTAAGAAGTTATAGAGTAAAAAGATTGTTGTCGTCTATAGGCCTCAGATAGTTTAAGAGGCGTTTGAGCTGGCTAACCAGGGAGGCTGATCCTGATATTTTAGATGCCATAAAAATCCAAATTTCAACGTCTGACATTTCTCAGGTAAACATAAGCATTCGGACAGTCATTACTCTTTGGTTAGAAGAAGTTAGAGTAAGAACACAACGCATCGTTGCCCATAGTTAACCCTTAGCTTCAGAGGTGATTGAGCTGGCTAACCAGGGGTGTGAAACAGTATTCATATTGGCCAATAAGATGACTGTTTAGTGGGGTTGTTTGTTCTCAAGCTCTGTTATAACTTATACATCCAAGCAAAGTTCTTTAGGGACTGCCATTGAAGACAGTCAGACCTAAAATCCACTTTGAAGTTGCTATTATCGGCGCCCTAACCCTAACCCCAACCCCTAACCCTAACCTGGAATACTGTGGCATGGCTCAGGGACATACTTTATAGCTTGGCAAGGGATTCTGCTATACATCCGATATATATTTTACCATTATCTGATAGTTTCCAGGTAAAAATAACCATTCATACAACTACTGCTCCATGGTGAGGAGAATCTCTAACATCCTATCGTAGAGAAGCTACAACCTTGCAGCTTCTCTAAACTTCATTACACTTCCCATTGAAAGCCGTGGACCTCTGCAGTGGCTACACCTATAAATCAACCTAAAAGCTAGTCTGTTCTTTGGAGAGAAACAAGCCATTGCAGGACTACAGGACCCCTGTGTGTGTGTGTGTGTGTACTGTGATCATGCTGTTCACTTCGTCTCAACAGGCAAATGGCCCACGGGCTGCAGATGGCCGAGATAGCCCAGTACAAGAAACGGAAAGCTGAGAAACAACAACAGGAACAACTTGCAAAGAAGAAAAACTGAGGTAATGTTATGCATTATAAAAAAATGTATAACATTACTGGCTTGGTTGGCAACGTTACTCGTCCTTTGGCAAACATAGTTTGGGGATGAACTGTCTCGAGGTGTTATCGCGGTTTGTTTGTGCTGAGTTGAATCTTGGACGTAACCCGTTCAAAGTTTTGCAAAGAAATCTTGGCCATGGAAAGAAGCTACTGGTCATGAACTGGGTTCTGGTGCAACGGTTCCTTAAATGTAATTGTCCCTCCTTTTAAAGATCAATCATAATCACCATTATTAATCATTTCAAGAATTTCTCGAGATGTAGAAACCCTGCATTGAGATACAGAAATCTTTCATACCTCCAGTGTTTGCACCATAACTCACGCCCGACTAATGGTTTCTTACGGCGCGTTGAAAGATTTCTTGTGTGATTTAGAACCGAGTCGCGTCAAGACGCAAGTGAATGCAAACGAAAAGCGGAAACACCTAAAGGACAGTTCTGGTGAGGAATGTGGGGATTTTGTCCATCAAATGAAAAAAGACTCCTATTTTTTTGTCACTATCAAAACTCAGTTCTTCTACTTTACAAGTTTTTTTTAAAAGGAAATGTGTCAACGACTCACCACGTTGCTGAAAACCTGCTTTCAGGATCTTAAACTTGATCTTTTAAATTATTTTGCTGTCATTTGAAGCATTTCATTCAGTAACGGAGATGTGCTGGTTGACCTGATCTGAGATATCATGGTGCTTCTTAGCTAGCTTAAAACCCAAAAATACTAAATTCAGCCCTGCAGTTTCTAATATGTGGCTCTTCCTTTTCAATAATATAGCAAATAAACAAGATATTTTCCCAACATGTCAAACAGATAGCCGGCTAGGTCCCTGACAGCTCTATTACGGTGACGTATCTAGATGTGTTTCCAGTGTTTTCCCTGTTATTGTTTTGTTTGTGTGGTCCCTGGTTTGACTTTATAGAGCAGAAACTGTGTGAAAAACCACTTTTTGATTCATTTCAAGGGCTAATTTCAAATGATGGCCTTCCATTGAAATATATACAGATTTTAGATGGTAGATGTCCTGTTTTTCCTTGTCATGACGCATCTGTTTTCATGTCTCTGATGTCTCTGTAGACACTAGTAGCTTCTTTAACTCCCCCCTGTGTCTTTGGTTAAAGGAATAGTTCAAAACATTGGCAGACAACAATGTTATGTTTTTTAAATAGTACATTTTCTAAAGATATATCAGAGCACTGATTTAGATCTAGAGATCTCACTGTGATGCAAATCATTGCTCCTGGAGATATTTTCAATTTGCTTCAAGACTGGAAAATAGACATTTTCCCAGAACTATTCCTTTAATTATTATTTTTATGTTTAAATAAAGTTGTGTTAATTTTCTTCCTCCATCTCCCCCCTTCTTTATCTTCGTCTCAGCATATCACAGAAGTCGCGGGACATGAAGGAGGTGTTTCACAAGGCCGTGAAGAAGATCTCTCATGTCCGCGTCGTGACTCAGCTCTACATGCAAGAGGACGACGACAACGTCATGATGACGCACCACTGACGGGACTGGAGCTCCGCCTGGACTTTTTCTTCAAAACTTCACTGATGTCTCCGTACAGAACTCTGATCATCCGCTGAGAGAGGAGGGACGGTGAAAGCGTTAGCTCAGATTAACAGGAGTCACTGTGTTTGTGTGCACATCCCTGTGTATTAACAGCTTGAGCTGAGGAGATGAAGGCTGATGTGGGACTATCTATAGAGGCCGACAAATGGTGACTCAGCAAAAACGGGGATCTGCTGGAAGTGTTTGTCAGCAGCCGAGGAAACGCAGCTAATCCCCCTCGTCCAGTTCCTCATCCTCTTCCTAAGGTTCTTGGAGGAGGTGAATCAGGACTAGGTTTTATGCTGCTCACTGTTATTGTAGAATGAAAACCCAGAATAAATACCCATTTTTAGGAATGTATATTTCTGGGTGTTATTGGATGATAAACAGTAGAGAGATGGCTAGAAGTGAGTAGACAGGTTCGACATAAGTCATTAATCAATAATGATTATCTCACTGTCATTTTTCTCTGTAAACTCATTTTTTCTTTGTTCTAAAATGTGTAAAGAAATAGTAAAAAAAAAAAATAATTCTTCAAAATGTTTGGAAGTTTCTTGTTTTTACCACTCTAATACAACCCCCCCCCCCCCCCAAAAAAAAAAAAATGACAAGAGCTAAAAGAACTAAAAAATGGGGGCGGGTCATTTCAAGGTTCAATTCAGTACAATTCATATGAGTCCAATGATGATCCAAATAAATCCACAGTAGTCCAATTTACAATAGATTTTCTTCATATTGGCTAATTTGTAAAAACAGCTGCTTAGCCGAGGGAATGGATTTAATCGAATCTTCGTTTCGATTCAATCCCCCATTCATGACGTGCACAGGGCGACAGTGGAGAGCAAAAACTCTTTTAGAAACCCATTTATGCTCCCTTTACATCAGTAAATAGGTACGTCCGTTTCAAACCTCGCTGCCATCATACTTTAATGTGTTTTTTTACATTAGCATGGTTATTAGCCAATACATCCACCAGAGGGCAGTGCAGAGTTCACCTCCGACTTCTAACCTCAGTTTCAGACAGCAGCAAACAGGGCGACGGTGGAGGAGATCATGAGAATGAGGCAGTGCAGTAGACAGTGATGGTCTATGTGGCCATTAGGGGTTTTTCTTTTTCTTCCTTTAGTGGGCCACACACATGAGCTACGCTGCTTAACACTGTCCCCACGGTTTCCAGTGGTCCTGCTAAGTTTGCTACTTCTGGCTATGCATCCACAAGCTCTCCTAAAACAAACCTAATTACACACTTAAATGACGCAGAAGACAAACTAAATGCTCAGTATCCATTTTTTGCATAGAGAAGTGGTTCCCAACCTGGGGACCCTGGACCCCCAAAGAATGCAGGGGGGTCCCCGAAGCTTTGACTGTTCAGAGCCAGTGGGATTTAAATGAAGTCCATGTCCACACAGAGATGAGTTGAGGTGTATTTTCTTAAGGTTTTTTTTTTTTTAAAGTCATTTGGTCGTTAATACCAGTTCTGTCCAAAGTGTTAATAGAAGATCAAATGTATGCTTTTTTGCTGCACCAGCTACAACCCAGGGACTTTTCTTTCCCTTGTTAGGATTTTCCAACACATAACAGCCCATATTTTACAATCCATCACCCTCAGACACCCTTGTTTGTCTGCATTTTGTTTCTGGTGTGGTGTCCCTACAAACATCTTTCTGATAACATCATGCACAGCAAACGAACAAAGCTTGGAAGAGTGCAGTTGATTGAATGGGTAGTGAAGTTAAGGGTCATCATGGCTATATATCTTCTGTGTTTGGTATAGAATTATTGCTTGTTTAAGAAGGATCTTTGTGCGGTTCAAGGTAGTTGTGGGCAAGAAATGGGATAGACCCTGGCCAGGTCATAACTCAGAAACAAAGAATCATCTGGACATTTTTAGACTGTGGGAGGAAACAGAGACATCACACAAACTTCATGTAGTGAGGCCTTAGCTAAGGCTGTAACCATTAACCATGTTGCCCTCCCCCAAGTCAGCTTTGTTTCAAGTGTCTATAGTACTTCGCCCTTTCTTCTGTTCACTTTTCAAGCAATTCTTGACAGTTGTCATTCAGATCAATCGAGTATCTAAAACAGATTTTTCAACAGCTTTCAGTTACAGTTTTCACAGAGAAAAGAAAGAAAGCTATTTACCTTTTTTTGGCCTGTAACATTCAGAGACCTGGACGCTCCTGATCCCAAGATTTTACGTTGCTAAGCAGGATGAATGACTGTCAGTGTTACAAGATTCATATCAGTGTTGTCTCCCTTTTCCTGGATAACTTATTGCAGTATAGGTTATCTGTAGTCAGATGTTTCTGCTTTTAACCCCTTTACTCGACAGACATGAAAAACAAATGAATAAAGCACAAGTGCTTATTTATACACAGCAAGAAGATCGCCGGTTCAAGCCCCAGGTGGAGCCTGAGCCAGAGGGGGTTGCTGGCTCGGGCTCGGGAGGGGTTTGAAACAGTGGTCTTTCTGTGTGGAGTTTGCATGTTCTCCCCGTGTATGCGTGGGTTCTCACTGGGTACTCTGGCTTCCTCCCACTGTCCAAAGACATGCCTGATAGGTTGATTGGTCACTCTAAATTCTCCCTAGGAATGAGTGTGGATGGTTGTCTGTCTCTCTCTGTTGGCCCTGCAACAGACTGGCGACCTGTCCAGGGTGTACCCTGCCTCTCGCCTGATACTTGCTGGGATAGGCTCCAGCTCCAACCCTGCATGGATTAAGCGGTACAGAAAATGGATGGATTTTGAAGAGGAGAGTTCTGATTGTTCTAACATAACAAGGTTAATACCAGATCCTCACATCTTCAGACATAATGATCTTATGATCAAATGATCAAATTATCAATGTTGGCTGGAAGCTTCAATTGTCCACATGCAGGTAGCGTTGACTTGTTTATCTTCTCAAGGACTCTTTGACTCTTTGACAGATAGAGGTTTTAAATGAACACCAACTTTGGAATAAAATCCATCTGAAATCAGTTAAGAATAAATGTATCGCTCTTCCTAAAGGTCTGTTTTATTTGTCTAAATAGAGACTTTATTAGTCGAGGGCCTAGACTAATGAATGCCCTGAGTCTGTACAGAACTGTCAGCCTAGAGTCTAGGCTGATAGTTCTGTACACTCATCTAGTTGCAGACGTCAACCCTCAGGGATGCTGATCCAGGAACAACAGGAACAGAAAGGCGGATCTGTCCAGAAGTGGCAGAAATGATACACAGAAGTCACAAACTTCAGTTCATTTGTTGCTAAAGTGGAAAAATAAATCAGTTTTTATGATGATCCTGATGTTTCACATCAGACTGAGTTCACTGCTGAGGCCTGGATGCAGAATTTAGCATCATGTAGTAAGAATCTGTTTTTATTCTGTCCCTATTGAACTCGTCTTGGATTGATTTTAAGTGCCCAACAGTCTCTCCTGAAACAATCACAAAGCTGACTTCTTCAACGCTTTAAAGTTTCTCAGAACAGAGATGCCACCTGTCATGGACGAACTCCTTCAGGTCACTGGCAGCGTGTAATGACTTCTCCGTCTTTGGTCTCTTTTCTACAGCCTCGACTGAACAGCTGGTGTCAGGATGTGATGTGACAGGTTGGATGGTCCTGTCCGGTTTCATCCCTCTGTCTCTTTCTGCTCATTCCCAGGAGACTTGGAGGACTGGATTCAGAGCCTGACAGTGAAAGCACTGGCGCTCATGTCTTCGTCTCTATATCGCCTGAAGTAAATCTCCTCCTCTTTCTCTCTGTCACACTGCCTCTGACTCCATTTCTTCATGCCACTCAGCAGAAAACCATGTTTTTCTGACCTTTTCTTTTATTGTCTTGTTCTGTCACAGTTTCAGTGAATAAAATGGAGGACAAAGACTTTGTCTACTTTTAGACTCTCCACTATGGTCTGAAGCAGACACTGCTCCAAAACCTTAAAAAAAATCATATAATTTTAGTTTGTATTGCTTATTACAAGAAAATCACATGATCAATAATTTGTCTCCATCCAAAACATGAAAATAATCTACTTTGTACATTTTGACCAGCTGACATTCGTGGATTATCCCTCTGTAAATTCACACCAGTGACAAAGTTGTTCAGTTACTGTTTGAAATTATTTAATGATGAAAAACATCAATAACAGATCTAATTTCTGTGACCACTAAAAGCAACAGAAATTACAGGAAAAAATCATGCTGGAATTGTAGTTATGTCAGATGTGTTGATCGTCAGTAGAGGAAATGGGATTCAAGGAAAACCTGGATCCAATGAGACGTCTGGAGTATTTAAAAGACCACCTCCAGTGGTCTAGCATCAATGCTAATATCAGTTTATTTGGGTGTAATCAAGGCCTTCCCCTCTAGAAAACGTTAATGTTTGAGCTGAAATACACATTAAGTCTTATTTCGTGAACATTAGGTCTAAACTTTAAGCAACAGTTGAAAATAAACACTGTTGTTCTGTTTCATTAGTTTTTATAGTAGCTGATTATGTCTGTGATTTTTTTTTCAGCGCTTATGAGGACTGATCAAACTTTAAGGGCTAAAAGAAAACAAAGATGCTCCAGATGATGTTTTGTACCTCACTGGTTTACAGTCTTTATTATAAGCTCCTGTACTTCTAAATTTCCAAAATAATTTGACTAACCAGTTTTGAAACCATTAGCACATTTAAAAGTCAAGTTCAGTAATGAAAACTTTATGAAATTCTTAAAACGTAACAAGTTATATTTTGCAATACATTAAAAATGTGGGACTTTGTCTTTTTATCTACGATAAAAAGACAAAGTATTTGCATTAAATAGCATTTGATACCATCAAATTTAATATCTTAATGAATTGCAGCACTATGGTGTTGGACGTTTAGTAGGTTTAGTAGGTATCTGTTTGGAAGACACCACTATACTTGTGTAAACAACCACAATTCATTATATAAATATATCACTCATGGGGTCCCTCAAGGTTCTATCTTATGACCACTTCTCTTAAACCGGTTATAGTCGCTGGTGACAGAAAATGACATACATTATTTGAAATACAGTTGCCTTTGTAACGTTTAGCTATCGACGTAATTCCAACGGATTCTGAAAGCCAAGAAGCGCAGCATTGTGCTGATATACAGCACAATGCTTTCATGGCAGCGGTGTTGAGAGCGAGTGCAAATAGTGTGTTTTAACCGTGTTTAGGGGTGTCTTCTTTATATCTAGTATTTTCATCGTTGGAAATAATAGTATTAGTGTTTTTCTGGAAGTTTTGTTGTTTTTCAGATAATAAAATTATACTATATAACAGTGGAGGAACAAATGTTGAGGCAATACGAAGATGAGGAGAGTTCCTGCTAGATTTGTGGAGGAGGAAGAGTAGATGGAGATACAGGAGGAGATGGGGTATGCCGGGTGGAGGAGAGAGGAAGAACTGCTGCCTAGTTTTTTCATTTGTTTCACGATCCAAAAAGCAGAAAAACATTCTCTGTTTCTAAAAATATAAAAAGTCAGGAAGTCTTGGTTTGATTATTGCTGCCTCCTCTGATGTAGCTCCACCACAAGGGGGAGGAAGTTAATTTCAGCATTTTTGCGACTGTAGATTAAGATGCAAGCCAGTGTGCTAACATTGCTATGTTTAATTTCTGTGATATGGAGTTTTTCATTAAATGCTAGCACTGAGCTGACAGATTAAATGTTCCTGGTTATCCTTTGTTTTAGTTAAGTCCAGTTTTAGTTTACACTGTGGTGTGTAACGTGAGAGATGTGGACTCATTGCAGTTTACTTTCTAAGCAGAGTTCTTGTTTTTGCAGCATTTGTAATAATTGGACTTTCTTGGATTTCACTTGGTTGTATTAAAACCTGCAGAGACCGGCTATATCACACACTTCTCTGCAGCTCTTCCTGTTTTTATACACAAGTTTGCGCTGTGTGCTCCAGGTTATGAAAATAAAAAGAAGTTAAATCTTCCTCAAAGATAACCAGATTAGGTTCTTACATGTCAGATTATTTTCTATTTCAAACAAAATCAAAACCCTTTTCACTCATCTCTTATCTCCAGGGAGTCTGATGGTTGGGTTATGGAGGGACAGCTGTCTGATTTGGGACGTTCAACCAAACAGATTCACGGCATTCAACCATGACGTAAAGATGGACTCCTCTGAGATCTTCCCTTGGTTATCCTGGGAGCACTGACGCTCATTATCCTGTCAGAAACGGAGAGCAATGCTGGGAAGGTGCCGAGCACTCGCCTCCAGTGATTCGACTGCCAATCCTCTGATCACACTGATTAATAACAAACCTACAGGGTTACTCAGGATTGCCTCTGACCCTCATGTAGGTGGGGAGATGCTGCTTCCTCAGGGTGTTCTGTTGCTCTCTAGTGGAAACTCTCCTCCCTCCATCAGTTCTGTGATATTGGCTTCAGGCTCAGCAGTCCATCATCCAAAGTTTCATTATACGACGGTTTGTGATGCCTGCAAGGATATCAGCTTCAGTAAGACAGACATCTCCTCCCCTAGGTCTTCTTTTTTTATTTTGTTTGCTTCTGTAAATAAAACTGAAAAAAAGTGGACAAATGAGGCAAAAGTCTCCTCTGTCATATAAATGAAAGGTGTTTATGGACAAACGGGAACTAAGCTGGGAAAACATCACCGTCAGCATGGATACATACAGAGATAAATTTTGTTTTTACTGTTTGACTGGACCACTCTCCTTGTCCTAACATACATGCACAGGATGGTCGTCAAGTTATTGTGACATATTCACACCAAAACATGGAATGAGAAGATATTTTTCTGTGGGAAATGATCAAATATGCAGAAAATTGGTTGAGCAAACAGAATATCTTTGTGTTTTGGATGGAGAATCAGAGGAACAAGACATAAGAAGATATAATCTTGAAATATGATCTGTCACTGTCTGTTACTAAGAAATTTTGATTTCTCACAGCTGCCCCCCCGATTAAGACACATTAGGTAACTTTCTGACCTTAAAACTCCACATTCCAGACTATTTGATGGCACAGTGACAAATATGATGTGCATCTCTGGAGCCGTGGTTGCCCAGCAACGTTCCGAGACTAAGAAACCGTACTGCACAGCTTTGTGCACTGCGTCACGTGCAGACAAGCTGATATAGAAACACGTGCCGCTTTTAACCTCAGCTAATAAACGCAGGAAGACAAGATCAGAGTAAGAGAGGGAAAGAAAGAGAGAAAGAGGAAGAGATAAGACTAGAGTCAAGATGAGACTTTCTTTTCCTGGATGGAGAGAGCTCACAGTACAGGTAGGATGTAAGATGAATGCCGAATTAGCCTTCGATACGGGGCATCACTAACGCAAGGCAAGTTTATTTGTATAACACATTTCATGTAGAGGACAATTCAAGGTGCTTTACATAAAACATTAGAAGCATTACAGCAGGGTGCAGAAAGCATTAAGAAGAATTAAAACAGAAATGAAATAACAAAATAATAAACAAAAGAAAGAAACCCTCAGACAAAATTGGATATATCACTTGTTATCCTAAAAGGCTGCAAAAAGAAAAGTTTTAACCCTGATGTAAAAACACTGAGAGTCTCAGCAGACCTGCAGGTTTCTAGGAGTTTGCTCAACATGTGATAAGGATAAAAACTGAACGCTGCCTCTCCATGTTTAGTTCTGACTCTGGGAACTGAAAGTAGACTTGACCCTGATAACCTGA
>JBBBVU010000003.1:5760557-5771626 GCA_037177055.1 Atherinosoma microstoma
CAGTTTCCTGTTCTTAGCTGAAAGGAGTGGCACCCGGTGTGGTCTTCTGCTGCTGTAGCCCATCTGTTTTACCATTCTCTGTAAACCCTAGAGATGGTTGTGTGTGAAAATCACAGTAAATACTCAGACCAGCAACCATTCCAGATTCAAAGTCCTCTTTCTTCCTCATTCTGATGCTCAGATTGGACTTCAGCAAGTTGATAAAGTCATCGGTAAACCTGAATGAAATACAAATTTAGATATGTATATTTAGCAACATTAATACTCACAGCTTTTATTCCTTTTCTTTAGTCGCATTGATTAAAACATCAAAAATAGCAGCATAAGAGACATGAAATAGTTTCTTTTTTTATTTATATCTGGACTGTCAGTTGATTCATCATTTCTAATGAGGCCAAAGCCTCATTAGAAATGGTCTCCATGGAAGGGTGGCTGTCTTGAGGAAGGGAAACCAGAAAAAAAGGCTGAGAGGTGCTACATGATACAAGAACTGAAAATCAGTAGCAACAGGTCTGATGGAGGGATGAATCCTCCCTAGAGCCCAGACTTCAACATTGTTAAAGCAGTGTGGGAGAATCTGGACAGAGAACGGAAGAAAAGGCAGAAACATCCAAAGAAGAGCTTTGAGAAGTCCTTCAAGAAGCATTGAAAACAATTCCTGAGGTCTGGTGGGAACTAGTTAAGTTATTAGCAATTAATAATGTATCCAAGGACAGTTATTAAAATTCAATAAAATAGAAAAAAACATGAATTATGGGGCACCACTGGAGGAAAGTGGAAACTAGTGACGAAACATTGGAATCAGTCTGAAAGGTCCATGTCAGTCTTGGAAAGACGTCACACATACGCAGCTGATGGTGAAAGATATTAATCTGTGCACTGACCGTTTCAGACTAGTTTTAAATTTATGTTTCCTGTAGCTTTTCACAGTTTTTATGGAAATTAATTAGGAAATGAAGGGGGTGGTTCAAGAGCTTCTCTGTTCAAATTATCATTAAAGATATGCAAAGTTAAGCATCCCATGAGGAAAAAGTGTGTGTCGGGCTGAACCTCTGAGCCTTCGGCCCAATTAAACCTCTGGTTATCTCTATGTTGCCTCTGTTTGCTCTGCTCTGGCAGAAAAATTACAATTCTTCCTGTTTCAGACTTGAAAACTATTAAGAAAAATTTACAAAATCTTTGAATCTTCGTGTAATCAACCAAGCAGAGAAAACAATGTTCAGACATCACCAGAAATGTTCTCTCCTCACTTCTTCTTTCTGGGCTTCTGCATTGTGCTGACGGACTGCAGCTGAAAATTAGCCATCTGGAACATTTACAGCATCAAAGTGTTGATCAGCGTGTGTGTCCATTATGAATTCTCTTTTCCACTTTATTCCACATAGTTGGTCATTAACAGAGTGTTAAATGTTTGTGTTAATTGGTTAATTAGAAGGAAACACCCAGTTTGCTCCCTGAGTCCCAGCAGGTGATTTCCTCTAATATCACAATTTGAGCGAGCCACTGCTTTGTTTTTCTGCAAACGCGATCAATGCACAAAACATACACACACAGAAATCGCCTGAAGGAAGACATTCACAGACTGTCTGCACATTATTTATCATTTAATTAAACACGTATTATCCTGCGTGGTATTTACATAGAACCACACAGAAGGGTTAAACAGCCTCAGGAAAGGTCACATTTAATTACATCCAGTACGTATCCCTCTCTGAGCCCTGAAACAATTACAAGTTAATGGAGGAAGTCGTAGAGAGCAGCTTTCTGAGCGACTCTGGAATAATAACGTGTCCTGAGTGTGCATTTAAGTGTGTGTTTTGTATCTGTGCAAACGCTGTCTTTGAGTGTTTATTTGTCAATGTTAGTGTGGGTTTTTGTTGGAAACCAGAGGTTTTAGGTTCAGGTTTGAGTTTAGGTTTAGGTTTCATCCAATGCATGCAGAGGGAAAAACATGCATGTGTGTGTTTTGTTCACGGAGCCTTTTTACTGCTTTTGAAAGTCATTTAACCAGAGCCAAGCCTGCACTTATTGTTCCCACTAATCACTCGCAATTGTCCAATTAAGCCCAATCACTTTCACAGACCAACGCCCTTGACGTAATGAGCCCATCATAAAAGTTCACTGACTCAATCACGATGGGATTTTTCCTCATGTACATAATTATTTCCGCATTCCGAACAAGACTACTCAGAGTATTAAAGATTTTTCTCTGAGATTCTGGAGGGAATAACACAAATTTCTTTAGAATTCAGTCATCGTGACTGAACAAAGTGCCCGAGGCGAGGTCGGGCTAAATATAAAGTTTTTAAAGTCTGAGGTCTCAAGGTTTCATCTCTGAATTCAAAAGTATGAAATTAATAGAGAGTCGGAGCATTGCAGAGTGTATGGAAAAACTCTAGAGATTTTCCCAGAGCTTGTTTTATTTCTTCTTCTAACTCTGATCCCTGTCCCTCAACAATAATGTGGTTTTGATCTCAGAGCTCAAGTTTCCTTTTCTTAAAGTAAGCACCAGGTTTATTTATTTTTTCTTTTTCTTTAAACAGGGCTGCAATATTGATGGATGATGTTTTTCATCCTCTGTATGAACTGTTTTTATCAATGAAATCCTGCAAACATTCTATAAAACTAGCTGGTTGGCAGTAAGTAAAAACACAAAGATGTCAAAAACAAAACCTACAAACTTTAGAAACCAGCGGGTTTAGTCCAAACCTACAGTTCACGCAGAGTTAAAGGAAACTATGAATTTTCCGTCAGTCAGTTGCCATGGTAACATACTCTGTGAGACTAAACCTGCTTGCTGGCAGGTTTAGTAACTCTAAGTTTATCCTCTTTAGTTGAACATTCAGATTGAGCTAAATCAATCAGACATGTCCTTTCCTTGAGAGAGCAGTCGACATCGAGGTGTAAATCATTCGCAGGAATCTCAGGAGAGGCTGATCGGACTCTGTTTGGATATTTCATTATTCCCCCAATGATTTTCTGTTTGAGTGCTTTAGTTTGATCCATTATTTATCTGAATAATATGATCGGCCCTCATTTAACTCACCAAACACAGCGTGGACGTCCTCTCGTGTCTGAACAAATTTTTTGTATCCCACTTCGTTTTTTTTTGCGAGTCACAGTTTGCTGTACAATATTGATGATGCAGCATGTTTCCATGGCAGCCGTTTGTTGGTGCATAGGAAACGTGACGCGAGGCAAGTTTATTTGTATAACACATTTCATGTATAAGACAACTTAAAGTGCTTTACATAAACCATTAAAAGCATTACAGCGGGGTGCAGAGGTAATTTAAGATCAAAAAGAGGAGAAAAGGAGAAAGAAAGGACATTAGATTAAAAACATGATCAAGTTGCAAAATTCAAGCTTAAAAGAAATGGTGCAGATTTGGACTTTTAAATAAAAACTATGTAAATGCAGCAGAGGACAGGAGAGTCTTAAACCTGGATTTAAATAAACTGAGTGTTTCTGCTGATCTGAGACTTTCTGGAGCATAGAACATGTGGAGCGTAGAAGCTGAATGCAGCTTCTCCATGTCTGGTTCGGACTCTGGGAACTGATAAAAGACTGGATCCAGATGACCTGGTCTACTAGGTTCTCTCGCGTCACACTTGCATGGATGCAGCAGATGGAAGAGCTGTCCGGAACTCCATATGAAATAATCACTTCTGATTATTCGGCGTCAAATAAAAATTCAACACAATAAATTTATGGCGTCTTCTTTATTTCCTGTAAGTGGATGTGTAATTTAAAATTTGACCATTTTGAACTGTAAGAAGTTTGAACATCAACTTGTGCCACAACCTTGAACTGATGTTCCAGTAGTTGGATTTCATTTCGGGTTTTACACATTTTTATTTGAATGTGGTCCATTTCCAGCTCATTTAGATTTGTTTCTCCAAATTTATCTTGTAGACTTATTTTACAGGAAGCAATCTAGAAAAAAAGACTGTTGGTGGTCATTTTAATTGCATTAACTGTCAGAATACCTCTGGCCAACAGCCTATGAATATTAACCCAATATATCATCAAGTCTATAAAAAAAATGACACTCATAGCCAAAAACATTTTCCTTCACTGTCGCAAAAAATGTAATCCTTTATTAATCATTAATTTCATAGACTTAACTTATGGTACATCATTATTGAATCGCTTAGACGTTCTACTCGTTTTAAAAGTTAAAACCTCTGGCTGATGTACATCTTCTCTTTCCAGGTTTCTTCATCCTGTAGTAAAATCATTTACACACCAACATAGGAAAATGTAACAAGAAAATTCTGTAGTGGAGTACTTACCATTTCAAGGGTCATCGTTTTTGTCTGCTCCAAACAACAGATTACCCTATCATTAACAGCAAAGTTTGAAGTCAACCTCAGCATCCTGTTCATTTTGATTATTATTTTCATAACAGATGCTTCCAAATACTCTTTACAGGAATCCTCCTGTACGTACGAGAGGTAATAGAGTGTTAGAGATTATATTAGCATATAAATTCAGATAGTTTCTCATGCAAATTTGACAGATGGCTGACACTGAACCAACACTGGGCACATATTCATGTGAATGACTTACTTCTTATGTATGAACTTCAGTCTTGCAGTACATCTGTATCAGAGGAGCTACCTTCAGCCACATGTCCAGTTCTTTGGCTGAGGACCATTTCCTCAGCCTCAGTGTGTGGGGGTGATAGCAGACCTCCACCTATATGGTTATCAATGATAACTGTCCACAGGCTATCAACACCAGATGAGACTCGGCCAATCAGATGTCGAGGGAAACTAACACTAATATACAAATCCACACTCTGCCCATTTTTTTATCTGTCACATGTAAGGAGCCAGAACCCCCAAAGGAATGTGACCCTCATTGGGATTTACACCTGAGAAGTCACACATCCGCTATCTGCTCCTGGTTGGACCCACAGCAAGACAAATTAATCTAAGCTCTAAAACCCTTCCAAAAAATGTGGAATAAGTATCGTGAGATTGATGATGTTCATTCAATGCTGGTTAAGATGATGCAAACCTGGTTTCTCTCCGACCTCCAGAAGTAATAAAACCATATAATTTTTTATTAAGGAAACAGAGATTTGTCGACCAATGGAGCAGCAGCGCCACCCACAGAGGTCAAAACCCATTCTCTCTTTCTGTTTCAATATGTCTCCAACAAATATACAGTAGATGGACTTTTGTTACTTTTTAACAGGTAAATAGATATTTGTATACATGCTAAGGTCATGCTACTGAATTATTTCCATTTACGTGAACACATAGTAAAACAGGTTATTCTACAAAGTGTGACTGTTATTAATGTTATGATATTATAAGTGTCTTTGTCTGATAATAAATGCCCTAACACTTTCACACAGGAAGCAACATCATGATGTTTGAATTGATCTGCTGGTAATTTCTTTATTTCATTTTCTCTGCTAAGAAGCTAACTGGACCGACCATCACCTGACCCAAAGGACAGCAGTACTGAGTAGTATTGACCCCAGAGGAATTGGGGCTCACTGGTTGATGTTAAAGTCCAAGCTAACCTGATTTACAGCTGAAAGAATTCCCTAATAACTCTCCAAATTACCTTCATTATTTAGCCATCCTTCTGTCAGTTAAAATTTATTAATCATTTCATCCTTTTAATTCAAGTGATCAAACTGCTTCCAAATGACAGAATTTCTGCTGATTAGATGCTCTATTTTATATTTTTATCATCTAATTCATGATAATCCGCATATCTTCCTCGCATAGAAACCCTGATTTTGCTGTAATTGGACGGGATTTTTTCATTCTTTTCAGTGTTCTCTTAAAAACAAGCACAGATGCAGGCACTTAAGATAGACTGTAGCCTCAGTCCTGATAACTATTAATATTAATAAGGCTGAACAAGCTCCATCAGGCCAGGAGGTGGTGCCCTTACAATAACTAATTTAAAGCATTTATGTCATTAATGCTACACTTTAGATAAGTTGAGTGGCAAAATATATGTACTATCTACTTGTTTGATCTACTCTTGAGTGTGCTATACTCAAAGTTAATTAACAGTTCAGAGTTGATCCACTCAGAGTTCAGATTTCAACCCAGGGTTTGTCAAACCTCTTTTCTGAAAAAGGCCCCAGAAAGGAAAAGAATGGTAAGAAGGTAAAGAGTCAGATACTGGTGGAGAGAAATCTTCATATAAAGAACAAGATGGGGACTTCAGGTTCAGAACTTCCCATGATGTGACTGACTGGAAAACTGTGTGGGCATCTCTGGCCCAGTTAGTCAGATTTTACTTGGATCTTAAAAGACAGATAGTACTTTGTGTCAGTAGATCCACTCAAAGAGTTCCCCAAGGCTCCATTTTGAGCCCCATATGGTTCAGCACCTACATGCTTCCACTATCTCGGATCACGGAAACGAACTAAAAATGTGATTATAATTGTGCTGATGACATTCCGCTCTATATCACTGTCTCACCAGGAGACTCTGGTCCCATACAACGCTTAAGATTTGTGCTTTGGTCAAATCAGTACATGAATGATTCATAATTTTATTCGGTTAAATAAAACAACATCTAAAGATTATTGCCCAGCTTCAGTCAGCAATGTAAAAAAAACAACAACTTGGTGTTATTTTAGAGTATGAGGTAAATTTTAAAGCATTATTAATGCAGGGATCAGAAGAAGAAGACTAGAAGAAGACTGGTGGCTCAACATGATTTAGAAAAACCTCATGCATTTGCTTTTAATTTTTCATTTGGAGATACAGATCTACTCACACAGAGATGACATGCAGTTACCCAAGGCTGAATGTTAGGCCTACGATATTTTAGCATCTTCATGCTCACACTCACTTGTTTTTGTTGTTGTTGTGGTCCATGTTCCTACTTTGCTGTGTGTGGCTGTGTGTGGCGTGCCTCTGTTTCCCTGGCCATCAGGATCTTCACCTGCACCTTGTCTGTATCAAGCAGGGACCTGTTCCAGAAAGCAGGTAATGGTGAAACTCTGAGTATGTTAACTCTGAGTTTCATCCTCCCATGATGAAAGAGGTAATTCTGCAACAACAGGGTTTACTACTGTGGCTCGAGGCTCAAATACAGAACACTATCTACGTATGTATATATGTGAATATATTATACAGTTTCCTCCATGTATATTTTCCCCAGTGGGACTGAATCTAAATGAGATTAAGATTGTATTCTATCCACCACCTAAAGTTAAATATTCAGTGGACCAGTGGATCAAACTTTCACGTTAACTCAGGTAGCAGTTTCCTTCCATGATGCTTCTCTCTCCTCAGCAGCAACAGTGTTCCATATTTTACAAAATACCTCTTTACGTTCCCCTTAAGCTTGAATAAAAACTTCTTGCCCATCGGGTGAAATAATTAGCTTTTAGTCAGCGGTTGCCATGGTGAATATAGGTTGTCGGGGCTCCATTGATGATGGCTTTTTGTTGTGGTTCCCGACTGAATAGATACTCAGAGTTGACTGAACCAACTCAAAACAGCTGATCTGGCACCAAAAACTGAGAGTTGCTCGGATCAGAGTGAGTTGACCCCGAGTTTCTTTTTAAACCCAGAGTTAGTTAAACCTCCTTTTCTGGAACAGGGCCCTGCTTGGCCTTCCAGTCGGTGCCAGATTGTTTGTTTACCCAGTGGTAACACCACTTGGCCATTTCTGAATTTTGTCCAGTTTGCTCATCTTTGTCTAATCATAGTTTTTTGTTCCTCTCAGAAACCCAGACCTGTTGCCTGCCTGCCTGTCATCATCCCTCTGCTCATCTCTGCTCCCAAAATAAACCCTTCTTCCCTTTACTCAGCTCTGTGTCCGTGCTTGGATCCTGGTGCCATCTTTTACACATGACATTTGTAGTCTTTACTACTGTAATTGAGTTTTTTCTTTTGAGGTTTCACTAGACAACTGCAGCTAAGAATGCTGCTGCTTGTGTCCTCAGAAAGACCAAAAACAAGGGAACTTATCACTCTGGTCCTCAGATCTTTAAACTGGCTTCCTGTGAGACGTTTGATTTTAAAATACTGCTGCTGGTGTACAAGGCTCTGAATGGTTCTGGTGCAAAATATCCACTACATTGGATTTAATTGGAAAGTGTGTCCGAACTTTTGACTGGTAGTACATGTCTGATCCGCTGACACTGTATGAGCCGCCACGACTTCAGAGGTCATCTGGGTCAAGTTTGCTCTCCATCCTGAGAGTTCAAAATAAACATTCAGTTTTTCTGCTCCTGACATGTGGAACAAACTACGAGAAAACCTGAAGTCTGATCCAGACCTTAGTTCCGGTAAAGTGGAACCGAAAACCTTTTTATTTGCCTCCACTTTTGGTTAAGATATTAAGCTTTCATTTTTCTTTTTTAATATATTTTCTTGCAGTTTTACATAGTCAGTGATGAAAATGATAACAGTATGACCAGTAACACCCCATTCATTTAAGAACTTCTTTTCAAAGGAGTTCTGGCCAAGATATGCAGCAGCAAATTCGACAGGTTCAAAATTACATGGTGAAAATACAAATAAGACAAAATAATTATATATGAAATGTGCTGTATAGATGAACTTGCTCCGCCCTTAAACAGACATCTCCATGAACTGATGATTGTCCAGTGTGTCATATGACAGATGAACCAGCTTATCTTAGAGCATCGGCTTGTGTTGTTGGTCCTGTTTTACACTACAGTGACCTCTAGTTTTGTTACACTGATGCCTGAAGGCAAAATTTAACAATTCAGTAGAAATCATTAGCTAATGTCACAGAGGATCACTCTGGCTCAGTTCTCTGCTGGTTCTCCATATATCAACAGCCTTCCTGGACCAGTGGTGGCATTTAGTGCTTTTATGGATGACAAGAACAGTTGATGTGTCACAGCAACATCATGTGACCCTTCTGGGTGAGGCTACAGGAAGTGGCCAAAACCCTACAAGGTAAAGAAAGATATTAATTATTTACTGTCTTTCCAAATGAAAGTCAGGTAGCGTTTCTGGACGTTGCTTGAACACCCGAGTTCAACGATGTTATGAAGTGACACCTGTTATAGTAGTTTATGCCCACCAGGGGGCTGTAGTCTTTCAGACTTGCATTGCGGAATATTTACGGTAAAGTCCATCCGCTCTTTAACCGGAGTTGTCTTTTTAAACATATCGCTTCCTCACGGAATTTTTACGTTGCGGCTACGTTCAGATACGGAGAAATGTTCCGGATAAGTCGATTGTCAAAACAGGGTAGGACGTCTTTGCGTTGCGACTTATCCGGAACATTTCTTGTGCGTACAGGCAAAACGACGTGCCGCAACATTTCCGCTCTTATGACATGATGGGGGCTAGCCGGTAAATGTCCACTACAGCTCCGAGATAAAAGAGGGAAACGGTTGTCTGAATGCAAACAGTATAAAAGACAAAGTCCGCAATATTACCGCTTTCAGAGCCAGTCTGAAAGCGGCTTTAGTGAGTAAGTAGTTTTGGCAGAGTGCACACGGCATGTCCTGCAAGTTAATTTCAAAGAAGAAGCCGTCTCTCCATTACTCATGATACCAAGATATGGGGGGGAGGGGGTGACTGTGATGAACATTATATGCTGCCATCTGGAGCAGAACAAAATAATTTAAATAACTAGAAAAAAAATAACTCTCAAATGTTTATTTCCACCAAGCATGATGAATATATTTAGCCGAAAATGTTTAGTCTCTGAAAAGTTCCCTTACAGACTGAAAACATTCAGAGGCTTTCAGCACTTCCATCCAGGACTCATCACTCATGAACAGCAGGGATTTACAGTTTTCTGTTAATTCAGCTCAGCTGCAGCACAAAGAAACAAAGCAGCATTGAGCCTTGGTGGGAGATGGATGGTCTCACACAGAGTGCTTCCAGTTCAGGTGTTTAAGTGTTGAGGAAGAAGCTAGGATGCTAAATAAATTCCAGGCATGAGGAAAGTCTGGTTGTACCTGCTGATGAATTTTCATGGACACCTGCAGCACAGGGAACTCTCGGTGTATGAATATGCTGATCCATGAGTCAGGTGAAGTATTCTGGCTGAGTTTTAATGAAAACATTGCTGCTGTTTGGAGCCAACGCCAAGTGAGCATGTGCGGGCCAACCGACCTGTCTGAGTGCACACATCAAGCGGATGTAGCTTGTGGCGCTTGGCACATTCCAGCTCTGGTTCTTCTGTTGCTCTTTACACTGAAATTTATGTTCCATATATGTTGCTGCAGATTTTTTCTTTTCTTTTATCCATCTGTACTGAAACAGACTCAACGGTACGGCTGTGAAATGATGTGTGTATGGCTGGGTCACCTGAGGCCTTTAATGGATGATTACAGTTTATTTCAACACGCTCCGTTTCCATTGATGTGCCTTTTATACAGGTGGCAGGCTAATCTCTCAGCGGGGCGTTCAAGGAGCCTCTCCGATATAAGATCTTGTCTTTTGTTCCTAAATCTCCAGAGTGATGTTTGTAGTCAGAGTTGAATATTGCCGCAACTGTGCATCAGGGCACCAACACTGAAGGAAATCACTTCTTAAACGTTTGTGAGAACAGATTTAAAGTATTTGAGTAAATCTACTGCAAGTTATTCTTTATTCCTACAAACATTTGGCCTCATAAATATACTAATTCATTTTCTACCTGCTGTGCAGAAAATTCCAGCTACAGGCTCTTTATTGACTGCAGAGCAAAATTAATTTCAGGATTTGTGTTTCTTGACTTTGATGGCACCATGGTTGTTTAGAAACACACTTTGTGTTCTGAGTGTCAGATTTGTGGTGTTTACAATGATGGATGGCTGCTGGTCATGCTCTTATTTATTTTTCTCTGAATAACCTTGAAATCCTGTTTACTCCAAAAACCGTTTATTATTCAGCTCTGACAGAAGCCTCCATATACAACCACACAAACTCACCGTCCACTTCGTCAGCTCCACCTTGCTAGTACCGGGTTGGACCACTTTATCCTTCAGAACTGTCTTCATTCTTGGTGTCATAGATTCAACAAGGTGTGGGAAACATTCCTCAGAGATTTTGCTCCATATTGACATGATAGCATCACACAGTTGCTGCACATCCATGATGAGAATC
>JBBBVU010000003.1:5777971-5792301 GCA_037177055.1 Atherinosoma microstoma
GGTCTGGACTGCAGGCAGGCCAGTTCTCCTGTGAAGCCATGCTGTTGTGATGGATGCAGTATGTGGTTCAGCATTGTGTTCCTTAAAGCTGCAAGGTCTTCCCTGAAAGAGACGTTGTCTGGATGGGAGCAGATGTTGCTCTAAAACTTCCATCTACTTTTCAGAATTGAGGACCTGTTGCCAAATAACCTAATTAGTTGTCAAATGCTCATCTAGTTGTTTTTGATCCGCATGCCAACTACTTTTCCATCCTTTTGTTGCTCCTGTTCCAACTTTTTAGAGATGTGTTGCTGCCATCAGAATCAAATGAGCTTATATACCAGACCAGAAATCTGGGTCTAGTGATGGACTCAGACCAAAATTTTGAAAAACCTATTAAGGGAATCACAAAGTCCGCCTTCTATCACCTTAAGATTATATCAAGGTTAAAAGATCTGATGTCCCA
Source organism: Atherinosoma microstoma (assembly GCA_037177055.1). Lineage (NCBI taxonomy): Eukaryota > Metazoa > Chordata > Actinopteri > Atheriniformes > Atherinidae > Atherinosoma > Atherinosoma microstoma. The sequence goes on from JBBBVU010000003.1 coordinate 5,778,417, forward strand.
GCAGGACCTGGAAAAACTAGTCCATGCTTTCATCTCTAGTCGGCTTGATTATTGTAACAGCGTCTTTACAGGTCTACTAAAAAAATCTGTTAGACAACTGCAGCTTATTCAGAACTCTTGCAAGAAAGTAGACCACATCAGTCCAGTTCTGAGGTCTTTACACTGGCTGCCTGTCCATCAGAGGATAGACTTTAAAGTTCTGTTTCTGGTCTATAAAGCTCTGAATGGTTTAGGAGCCAAAATACATCAGTGAACTCCTGACCCAGTATGAACCCAGCAGACCCCTCAGGTCATCTGGATCTGGTCTCTTATCTCTTCTATGCTCCACATGTCTGGAACAAACTCCCACTTTTCTGCAATGTTAAGCAACTTGAATTGTCCTGCACATGAAATGTGCTCATAAACAAACTTGCCTTATATTTACATAAAATGGTAAAATGTCTCAGTTTCAACATCTGGTATGTTGTTTTTGTTCTATTGGGAATAAAATATTTGTTTATGAGATTTGTAAATCATTGCATCCTGTTATTATTCAAATTTTACAGAAAGTCCAAACTTTTTTGGAAATGGGTTATTTATTTTTTATCTCCAATTTTATTCAATTCATGACACAATCAATTGATTAAAAATTAAATTTTTCATTGAAATGAAATAGTCCCCCCCGCCACATTAGTCACACAGCAGGAATGATTTCTGCCACAGACAAACACTGAAGAAGCTTTTTTTAAAATCAGAAAAATCTGACTTCACTGCAGCTACCAGTGAAATAATGGCTCATCAATAAGCTTAATCAGTAATGAGTCTTTATTTTCATTCAAATTTCAGTCATTAATTTCTCATCAGTCATCCTTTAATTTTACCTTGAACTGTGAAGTTGCCTCATTTGGAAATTGTTTGAATCAGAGAAGTTAATTAATCACCGATTGTGATGACGATGAGTCATCACTGCAGACATGGTTTATACATGTAAGTGATGGATTAAGATAAATAAATGAGCACATCTGTGTGTAAAGACAGATGTTCTGCTGCTGATGGGACACAGTTGGTTAACGTCCAGTAAATGATAGAGCTTCAAACGGATGTCAGGACGTTTAGATGGTGCAGCCTTCATACCTCATTATGAGCTTTAGTTTCTGAATCACGGCTCAGTTTTACCACAGCAGAGAGAACAAAGCCACACTTTCAGCTACAGTTGAAGCAAGAAATTAAATTCTGTAACTATTTGCTGTAACTGAATACTTTTCTGCTTTTCTTTGATTGTCAGAACTTCTGGACTTGACTTCTGCAACCATTCACTGCTGTATCCCTACGCCAAATAAAAACTCAGGTCAGAACGGACTTTGTTTCTTCTCTGGATTCAGAAACTGGCTCAAAGGACACTCAAAGAGCTGATACTGGTGCGACTCCAGCCTCTTGGTTTATCTTCCACTCTCCAAAGTAACACAACTTGTTTTTTCCATTAAGCCTAAACAGGTAAGTTCTAAAAAAAATGACCTTAAACAGTGATTTTCAAACATTTTACCGCTGCTCAGAAGTGTGTGGTGGCAAATTATCCAATCCCACCTAACTGGTAAAAAATATGATTCAGTTACTGCAAAATATTTTGTCATTAAGTTTATGTCCCTGCGATGTGGTGCCAGGCAGAGCAATTACTTCTCCACTGGGTGGCAGCAGGGAGCTGTGACAGTACTGGGCCATGGACAAGATTCGGACCCAGGTGAAGGTATGAATGGTGGTATGAAGAAAAGCAAAACCAATGAGCTCGATGGATCACAGCAAACGTTATCTTTACTTTTACGTCCTGACTTCGCCGACTCCGTGTTGGGAAAACTGTCCAACAGTGAAACGGTGAAAAGAGTTAAAACTATTATATTAAAAAGTTTTGTTTGCTGCAGGAATCAAACCTTCACACGGGTAGAAGTAGATGTTTCTTGGACAGCTGTGAGATCCCTTATCCCCAAGCAACGACAGAAGGAGTTTCGCACATGCATGTCTTACATTAAAATGAACTTTCAGTTTTAATAAAGACTTCTGTACACGCTGACTAATCATCCTACGATGCGGTCACACACTTGGAGTTGCCTGTGCAGATGTGGTGTGTGTATCTGTGTCAGAGTGATGAAGATGTTTTATCAGTTGGCAGTGTGCTTGTCTGGTTGCAGCACGCTGAGTTCTCCATCACTGTAGATCTTCTTGTACACTCAGCCACCCCATCAGCAGCTGAATGGCAGCCCTCTCAAGGCATACACATTTAATAGTTGAATTTTAACCTAAAAAGGTTCAATTGAATAGAAATAAGATGAAAAACAAGCCCATGTGGTTTTCTTTTCATGCATAATGCCATGACATGTTGGCCCTGAGGGGTTTTTTGTGAGTCTGCTCTTATTTACTAAATGTATGTCAAACTGGGACAAAAAAATGCATCCCATGGCATTCATTTCTATTGCTATAAGGATGATGAACAGTTATTCGTCCTGTTGAAGCCTGCTACCAGATAAGCATCCTATTTGTTATGCCCTGCATCACTGAAATACAACAAAATGTTTTGCTCATTTTTATTTTCCTGTAGTTTCCAAACTGTGGGAGGAATAAACACTGGAATGCTGTAGACTAAGCAACAGAGACAACAGGTGAGACGGGAGCTTCTATACTCACACGTACAGATGAAGGAAGCTAGCGAGTAGCAGGTGAAACACATGATGACAGGAGGGAGGGGGGGCAGACAGACAGGGGAGATGAGACCTGACACTGGGGATGAGCATGACAAGAAGGATTTCCTTTATTCAAATATGACGTATTCAGTGAATCCAGAAGCTGCATAAAAGCAGGATTCAGATGTCCAGGATGAATAACTAAACTGGGTTCATGGAATCCAAAACAAGAGCGTCCGGCTTAATTGGTTCCACAAAGAGGAAGCCCGGATGAGCAGACACGGGTTCATCAAGCCAGGTATAAACAATCCTGGATAAGTGCGCGCTCGTAGCACTGCCTCAAATAGACCCTCGGGATCTATCACCGAATCACTGATCTACCATGGCAACGAGTCCTTCTCTTAGTTGGAGCAGGAAATCCTCCTGGAAGTGTATGAAGAAGAAAAGGACGGAATAAACAAGAGGGGGAAACATCGCCACGGTTATAAAACGAAGAGAGAAAGTGTGGCAAAGTATCGCAGACTGCCTGAATGTCTTGGTAGTGCACAAATACACCCTTACTACTCTGCTGGAACCATCCCAATTACATCCACATAGTTTACATTTTTGAAACCGTAGTTATACTCTGATTATGAATGAAACTGCAGGTGAAACTGATGCAGATGTGAGTGAAATGATGTAAATGTCTGGCTATTAAAGCACTATCACATGTCTTACCCCTTTCCCTAGCCACAGAAAAGTCTGCAACATCTGGGTCTTATAGGATTGCGGAGAAATCAGAGAAATGAATAATTACAGGACCAGTGTTAGCAGTCATGGGAGACTCATAGCTTTGTGTTACATCGGTGCACTGACTCCCACATCAAAGCAAAATCCTCCTCAGATACCAATGAGGGGATTTGTTACAAAACAATCCTGTCAAAGCGTCAATGAACATGACTTGTAGATACTGTTCATTAATGATCTTTTCTTGTGATGTGCATTGGTTGGTTTAATAACATCTTATCATTTCAGATGCTCTGCAAAGCTGACTGGATGATCAGCAATGTTGTGGTAAAGTGTTCTGGCTCGGTCCATGACTCCCGAGCAGGCATATAACCAATGCCAGGACAAAGGCAAGGTTAGAAATGACCTTTAGTCTCCTGAAGGCACGCTTTCAGTGTCTTCACTACTTATGGGTCAGCCCAGGCAGGACAAGGGACATCACGATAGCCTGTGCTGTCCACCACATGTGGACTGGGACAATGCTACCATCTTCCCAGATGACGAAAGAGGTCAGCCAGTCAGAGACCAATATTGTCTTCAATTGTTTGAGTTAATTAATTTTAGTAAATTAATTTAATTTAGTTTGAGTGGGAGCTCAAACAGTTTGGGAACCCCTCCTGTAGAGCTCTATGTGACTCGGAGCTAATGGTTTAATTGCTTTAATAAAAGGAACATCACGTTATTCTTCATGTATTTATATTGGAAGTGTTTTATTCTATGGGAAAGTGTAAATTATCTAATTATTGAAAAATCATCTAAAATGATTGTAATTAATGATCACTAGTGTTTAATTAATGACAGTGGGTCGAGTTGAATGTGATAATGTCGGGCGGGCAGTGGAATAAATACTGGTTTCAATTTGTGGCGACTGCTGCATATGGGATGAGAGTAAATAGATCCTGGAGCTTAGCGTAGTCTGGCACAGGCTAGCTCCACAGAACAAATCTCCACGGTAACTAATGTCATAACATATCACACTTTCCACTATGTTCAACCGTGAGTTGAGCCACAATAACCAACATATCCCAGCTTAATCCCATAACTTGTTCTTGTGCAATAGGCTCCAGGACTACAGATAAAAACATATGTTTAGGAATATTTATGTGTACTTTCCTTGTTAAATATAATACATCTAAATTACATATAAAATCTTGGTGAGACCTTTTCTGCTAATTCTGGTCAAATACCATCAACATATTTCAGAATTAAACTTAAACCAGAACGTTCAGATTATCTAACCAGAGATTAAATAAACCTTATTTGCTGTACTTTAAAAAACTGTTTTTGTTGTTTTTGTCTTGAAAAAAGTGGAAATTCAGATGACCAGGAGGACATGAATGTGAAATAACCCAGATTGAGCCATCAATGTTTCCTTTCACACTGTTTATTTAGTTCTGTCAAAATTTCAGAAACTGTAAGTAAAAGTTCAGAAGGCTTCAAAATTATTTCTTTGAACAAACTTTACAAAGATCAGCAAAGAGAAAGGGGAGTTTGCTCAGAGACTGGTGAATAACAGCCGAGTCTCACCTGCAGGCAGCTTTTCAGGCTGCTTGGCAGGTGTGGGTGGTTTAAAGTGTCCTGCAGAGAAAAAAGCAGGTGAGTCAGAAGAAAAAGCCAGACGGTGTCGAGGATGGAGAGGTGAGCTGCTGCATAACACCGACTGTCAGCTGCTTCTTTGACATGTCGGCCTGCTGAGAAAAGAAAGAAGGAACCCTCCAACTTGGTGTTATTCAGCCCACCGCGCTCCATCTGACAGCCACCTTCTGCCGGTGCACCGAAAGATCCTGCAGACGATGACATTTTAAAGTTCACTCTTGTGACCGCGTCACCTCAGTGAGATTTATAGGTCTGTCATAAAGTCTTCTACCTCAGGCCACGACACTGCTACAAAGACACTAAGCACTGCAGCCTGTTGGTTCAATTGAGAAACAGAGATAAAGGATGTAAAACCTTCAGTTTATGTTTTATTCTGAGGTTGATTATTAGTACATTTTTACAAGTTTGCAAAAGGCAGGAGTTTAGCAGAAAATCAGTAATCATCAACAGACACAGAATTCACTTCAATTCAGTTTAAGTAACAGAAAAAATGTAAAGCTGAACTCAATAGAGCCCAAACAATAATAATAAATAGTCTATTACATCACACAGCACGCCAGGCAATACAAAAGTCTTTAATTCCGTTGAAAATGAAAGAAACAGTGTTGAAAGTTAGTGTGAGCTCTGTGTTCGATGGTTCTTTGCCAGTTTTTTCACTGCAGGTTGCAGAGAAGTCAATTTCAGCCGTAGTCCGCCTCAGGCCGAAACTCAGCTAAAAGCCTCGACCGCGCGTTGCCACCCAACCGAAACACAACTAAAACCACAGAAACTTCCCAAAAATCATAAAATATGTATTGCCTTTGCCGTTTTATGGTCAAAACTTATATTCCAGCTGGAAAAACCATTTTAAAGTCTATTGCTTTGAGTCTGCGTTATAGCAGGAAATTAATCATGAAGGTAAAGATTATTTACATTAAGAAAAAGTTGTTTTTTCTAGCATACAGTGTGCCCTGTTTCTAAGATATAACACCTTTGGGGTCAAGTTCCTTCTGGATCGTCATTGTGGTGGTGAGTTTTGGTGCTGGGCTCATTTCTTCTGACTCTGATTGTGTGTCAGTCGCCAAAATCAACCAATGAATGAATGAATGAATTCTTCATTTTGAAACAAAAACAAACAAAACAAAAAAAGTCAACAATCAAATAAAAAAAAAAGCAATCACACTGACATGTTAGCAGATCACATGAAAATCCATGGGCTGTCATTGGATTAAAACTAATAAACCATTATATGTTCAAAAAGGAGTGGGAGGAAGCTTGTAGTCATCTGATCCTTTCCATATTTAATAAACAATTACTATCCACTCATTTATACAACATACTACATACATATACACAAACTATATATATTCAATATACAGTACCATGTTATACATTTAGTTACAGTGAACCAAAAATATTCATATCTATCTTTATATATAATTATACCTAATGAACAAGGCAAGGCAAGTTTATTTGTATAGCAGATTTTCAGGTTCAAGACAATTCAAAGTGCTTTACATAAAACATTAAAAGCATTACAGATAAGAAAGAAAAGAAGAAGTAGAATTTAAAAAATCAGCTAGAATTGCAATAAAATCAAATCTGCAACAGTCACTCTGTCAACATTTATAATATTTTTCCCTATGCCCAGTCTATATGTTGAATTATGGGATTTTTCTGAAAAGTTTTTTTAATCTGGTTTATAGTCGTACATCCTTTTAATTCCTCATTCATACTGTTCCACCAATTCAGTCCACAGACCTCTGCACATCAGTTTTGTTTGTACAGTTTTTTAACTGAACTTTCCCTCAAGTCATAACCCTTCTCACTTTATGTGAACATTCAATGGATTGCCAACATCTCTTTTTTTAAAATATTGTTCCCAGTGCCCCCCCCCCGACATCCTCTGAAAGCCCCCTCAGGAGCAGTACCCACCCCTGTTGACAAACGCTAGCTTAGAGGAACAGCCCCTCAGAAGTAGTTTCAGTCCTCCTGAGAGTCTGTGAACCTTCTCTGAATATTCAACGGGATCTGTTAAAACCGAAGATGGTGCAAGAAAGAATCATTATGGCCTTCTATTAGCTCCACACAGGAACAACAGGGAGGATTTTAACCCCCAACTCCCCCATTTTTCTGGTCCACATTCAGATTTATGCTGTAATTGCTTTTCTATAAGACTGTTTATATTATGAGTGGGACAATTTCTCCCACAAAGAATTCCCAGGAAGTTCATGCTGAGATCAAGTCTCCACATTCATTTGGCTGAAGGCAGCGTGAAGAGCAGAGCTTTGGCACTAATAATGTTGTGCTACAACTTTTGTGGACAACATAATTTCCCACATAAATACACACTCTGTTTCCTCCCGTCAGAGAGGAAAATCACAGTCAGAGCCCATCTTCCACAAGGATGTAGGGGTTCTGCCCCTCGACCTGGTGTAAATGTGGGGTTTAGTATTCAAAGCAGATATGCTCCCTCATTTAGATCAGTGTGATCTGACAGCCGGCGTGTGATGGCAGAGGAGAGCCGAACGTGTTGGATCTGAGGCGCAGAGCTTATACAAGGATGAATCTCCGAACACTTTACACAAATCCTCTCTGTCTTACACATAAACACTGCAGGGGTATGTGATTACATCTCATCTGGAGAAGCCTTCGATCAGTTTGAAGCTCCTCTCAGCAGCAGGCGGAGAGCCTCAAGCTGCGCAGGCTCGCATTTACCCTCTCATGTTGCTGCATTTTAATATAGTGGAGATATGCAGCACCAAGCTCGGAATTACAAAGCAGGCAGCTGATTGATTATGCATCTTGAATGCTCTCACAGAGACTGCAAAGAAAAACTGCTTAACCAGTTTGCCACATGCAGAACTGCACCGCATCAGTTCTGACCGTCTAACCCTCAGTGATATGCATTTAAATTGGCTGCCATCTCCACAAGTGGCTGCTGAGGAAGAGAGTCTGGAAGAGTTTTTCAGCAGGATGCCACCCTCCATTTCACTTCCTCAAACTAAAGCGCTCACCAATGAAAATACAGTTTTCTTCCTCATAAATGAGCCCACATGGTGCTTTTTCATCAGTAAAATGAGCAGTGAGTGCCAGATTCAGCTAGAGTCTTTGGGAACCAACCCAGCCAGCTTGCTGGGTAGGAATTACTGATCAAAGATCAGAAGCAGGGTTTATCTAAAATCACTTAAACAAGCAGAATCACGAAAAGGTTATAGATGGTGCAAATTATGTTTTTTAACTGTAGCTGGACATAAAAAAGAAAGAAAGAAAGGAAGTTATTGTTTCTAAAAGGAACTAACAGTGATTTTTCAAGCTGGTCATGTGGCATTCATATGAGTTTCCCTTTCAAAGGACAATATGTTTATGATTTACTAAAGTTTACAGAAGGCAGTTTTTGCAGCCGATTGTGATTATGTTGTCTTTCAGTTCCTCACTGCTTTTCCCGTAAGCTCCATATTAAAGACGCACTCCGTAACTTTCCGACCTTAAAACTCAGTGTTCTGGACTCATTTGATGGCACCGGGACATCTATTATGTGCATTTCTGGAGCCGGCAGCGTCCCGCGGCTGAGAAATTGCAGAACTTTTTCTTCCGGGATGCTGCGTGACTCTGCAGACATCCACATGCTAGCAAGCAGATAAAAGACACACACCAGCTCTTCTGAATGTACACCGAGGCTGATTCAGCAAAGAAATGCAGGAAGACATTAATGGAGGAAGAGAGGACAGAGTAGTAGATAAAACAAGAGCCAAGATAAGACTGGTTGGACAGAGCTCACAGTGCAGGTGGGATGCAAGATGAATCGGTAGGGGGTACGTCACTGAGAAAATCTGCAAAAGTTCTGTAGTGAGTCTTTAACAGGTGCAAATGTGGGAAGTGTGGTAAAATACCAGCTGAGGCAGAAATCAGCTGCAAAGATCTATGACTGTAATGATTACACAACCCCATTGTTACCTAAGGCAAAGCTGCTGATGGCTTTTCTTTGTACACTGTGTGAAGTGTGTTGGAAGGGGGTTGGTAAATGCAAACATTAATTGTGTAAATAACTGCATGCTTTTGAGCTGTTGTAGAAATAATATGAGTTTTGGTTGTCTAGTGAAGAAATTTATCGACAAAGTATGGTTAGCTTTTCTAAGCTGCTGGAATTATAACTCAGCATGAGGTCAGAGTTTAATATAGACAGTGATGAGAGGTTGGCGGTCTTGCCAGCTGCTGTCAGCCGCTCACTCGCCCTGGCCCGTCCAAGCAGATCTTTGCTAGCAATCCGTCGGTCTATAAGACCCAGTTCTAACAGCTAACACCTGCACAGCTGGCCTGGAGAACGACTGCTGTCCACCTGGACAGGGCAGAATGGGCCATAGAACTGACTGCAACACTACTGGCTGTTGTGCCCCACTTGCATCATCAGACCTGTTTACTTGGATGGCAGGTAACACCCACTCAGGTTGGAAAGTGGACCCCCAGCGAGCTTCTTCTCATCTTTGCAGCACATGCTGATTATCCAAACGGTCTCACCCTGCATAGTCAAGTTGTTTCAATTCAACGCAAAAACCTTTAAGTCCAAGGAAATACAGAAACTATGAAGTGATAGTGGCCAGGTTAAAAATGTCTTGTTTAAGGTTGAGACTGCTGGACAAATCCAGTTCCTTCTTCATAGAAATGTTAAAACATTGTACTCCATGTGCCTGTATGCACTCCCTACAACATCCGGGCATGCTCCTGATGAGACGACGGATGTTCTCCTGAGGGATCTCCTCCCAGACCTGGATCAGGGTATCAGTCTGTGGTGAAACATTGCTGCGGTGGATGGTACGAGACATGATGCCCCAGAGGTGCTGGATTGGATTCAGGTCTGGTGAACAGGCAGTGCCGGTCCATAGCATTAATGACTTTATCATGCAGGAACTGCTGACACACTCCAGCCACATGAGGCCGAGCAGTGTTCTGCCTCAGAAGGAACCAAGGTCCCACTGCAGCAGCATGGTCTGACAATGGGTCTGGGGATCTCATCCCTGTGCTAGCCAGAGGTGTCTAAATGCAGTGAGGGTAGCTAGCACATGAAGGTCTATGCGACCCTCCAAGGATGAGCCTCCCCAGACATCACTGATCCAATGCCAAACCAGTCATGCTGGAGGATATTGCAGGCAGCAGAACGTTCTCCACCCCATCTCCAGATTCTCTCGTTGGCCACATTTGCTCAACATGAGCCTGTTGTCATCCATGAACGTCGGGCCCTCACACCACCCTCATGAAGTCAGTTTCTGACAGTTTGAGCAGAAACATGAAGATTAGTGGCCTGCTGGAGCTCTGGCAGTGCTCCTCCTCTCCGCTTACAGCACAGGTAGGATGGATGCTGAATTAGTCATTGATAGGGGGCAGATCACTGAGAAAACAGTAAAAGTTCTGTAATCCAAGTCCTTCTGTCATTTTTACTTCACTTTTTATGTCTGCTTACTTTCACCCAACGTACTTTTTTGTCAGTTAATCTCTATTTCTGACTCTACATTTGCATTCCCATTGATGTTTGTTTTCATTATTGATGTAAGTGCTGCTGAGTCCCCAAATTTCCTCTGGGATCGATGAAGTATTTATCTATCTACTGACGTGGTGGAAAGCTGATTTATTCAATTCAAAAATAGACTAACGCGCAAACAAAGGCAAGAAGCACGAGGGACAACTGGGACATGGAATATGAGGAGATGAAAGCACGGATATGACAATGAACAAAAGAAAGCAAGAGGTATACATACACTATGGGAGCAATAACCAAATGAGGAGCAGGTGGAGCAATCAGCAAATTAAGACCAGGTGTGTAGAGAACAGGAAGTAAAGAGAACAGAAAAGGCAAAGGGAGGAAGTCTACAAAATAAAACAGGAAACAAGACAACCAAGACCAGAAACTAAAGAACATACTGGAACATAAAGTCAGCAAGAACTAAACTGCAACCCACAGATTGTAGTGACCTGCATTACAGTGTCATAATACACAATTTAAAGCCTATTCATGCTACAGAGTTTTCTGTCTGTCGTCGAAAATTTATCTTCATCACGATATTAGCCTGCGCAATATAGCCTACATATCGCAACAACTGTCTAAACTGTGATAAATGCAGTCCCGCTCTGCATATTTTAAGTAGGTGAAGTTACGTTCCAATCGTTGCTGTGCATTCAGCCTTATGGGCATCAAGGGCACATCAGTTGGACTCCAGTAGATAACAGCTACAGCAATATAGCATGAAGTGAGAGGTGTGGCGTCGGAATGAGGAGGGAATGAAATGCAGAAGAACACCACAGCTAAAGAGAAATGCACGTCAGCTATTTGGAACTACGTTGGTTAGAAGAGGGACACACTATAAACAGGTAATTCTGCAAGACGCCGAATACTTGTTCCAAGCACCAGAAACACGTTTAACACTGCAGGGCTGCAACAATCTAAGTTAGGTTGAAGTGGATAGAACACCGGACAAATTTACTCCTCACCATCGTGGTCTCATGTTAATCAGCTGTAAACGCGTCACTGGAAGAACCACCGTCCCCCTCTGGTCTAACTTCCAGCTCAGGTCTCTGCTGGAGTGCACTAAATGAAATAATATTTGTTATGAAATATAATCTTGTACGCCATTGGCGTTTTCAGATCTCTGATAGCGGGATGATTTCGAACACTGATCGATCAGAGTGATCAGCTGATATAACAGACGAGATAACTTCCTGGTCTGGTGGAAGCGCTGCGTGCCAACGGTGGAAGCAAAGCCGTGCAGCAGGTGAACTTTTAAATAGTTGTTTTAATCTCGTGGTAAATGTCATGACAGCACACCGCTATACGTGTGTTGCTGATCAAATGATTTTTGTTAGAAAGAACAGCAGAGTTATTAAAATCTAGTAGCTAAAACAACGCCACTAATGTTATTAAAGCACAAACTAAGTTCAGCAGACGTCTGTGCAGGGGACGTCTTCAAGCTCCAGAGATTTGCAAGTGGAGCTTGAAAATAATTGTTGTCTTGTGTTGTATGAGAAAACATCAAAGCGACATCAAATTTGATTTATCGCGAATCATATCGTCATCGCAACTTTCAACAGTGTAATCGCATATCACATGTCCTGATATCGTGCAGCCCTATGATAAATGATGTTTTGAAATAAATGAGCTGGTTTTGCTAGAAAATATAAAAACCATGGAAACGGCTGCAAAGCAAAGCTGCACAATCAAAACATGTTTAATATCCTGCAGAGACCTATCCCAAGTTTTTTACAATTTGCGGTTTGTTTTTAACATTTCTTTGTGATGTTATGTACATGACTTTGGGCAGTGTTTTAAAGGGGCTGTATAATTTATCTTGATTTGTATATCCAGTGAGGAAGGGTTTTTTTTTAACAGGTTTTCCAACCTGTTGACGATCTTTTTGGTGATTCCACAACAACATTGAGGAACTTCAAAGTCCACAGATTTCTTCCATTAGTTATTAAGATTTGTACCACCCCTGTATTTTCTTTTTGTTTTTTACTCTAAATCAATGGTGCATGCTTGATGCTTTATGAAATAGTGTTATAGAGCTCCAGCTTGTTTAATAACTCCCAAGGGATGAGCATATCTCAGTTATTCACACTTTTCATGAACATGAAGAGCATTTCTTTTAGGTAAGTTGTGTGTGATGTGTGTTCACTTTACATGTAGAAATCTCTTGAATTTAAAATATTTTTTTCCAGGAAGTCGCCTGCTGGTTTTTCTTCTTTAATCTGACAAACAGAAAACTTGTGTTGTTCCCTCAGGAAAGCTAAAAAAGAAGCTGCTGGTGATGCAGCATCGTCAGTGAGGTTAAATTCTCTGTTGTAGAAGCTGAACAAATCCTCCACCAAACCAAAGCAAACATCTGTTAACTGCAGATGAAGATAAATGACTGTGACCTTCGCAGCACAGCTGGGACAGAGAATTAGCTTTTACTTTGTGAGAAGAAAACATTAAAGAGTCACTTGATGAAGAGATGGTAAAGTTCAGAGTTCTTGGTTTTAATGAAGTCCCAATATATTGGTTTTAATGCTTATTATTATTCTTTTCACGAGAGGTTGGTTTTATGGTTTGACTCATATTTAAATATCCTGGGTCTCATCCTTTATGTTTGAATATGAATCATCTTTATTTATTTCCATTTACCCTTTATCTATAAGGTGATCCAACTGAGACCCAATGTCTCATTGTCAAGAGAGGCCTTTTTCAGATACAGCCTTCCAGAATATGTCCTGATGTTGGGTTTTCCGATGGATGCTGATGATGTCGTTGTCTGAAACAATCTGAAACTGTCATATCTGTTGTTATACCATTCAATAGTTGTCATTGCAGAGTCCTCGTCAGGAGAAAAAAGGGATGGATGGAGGTGTGCTATCAGCCAAGTGTGATGAGGGTAATCTTATACTTTAAAGAAGCACTACTGAACTTTGGCTGCTCCACCTAACGACGGCTAATTCAGCATCCATCTTGCATCCTACCTGTACTCCTAATTCTCTCCAGACAGTCTAGTTTTGACTCTTGTCTTATCTCTTACCCTGTCCTTTTGTCTCTTTATTTTTCTCATTTCCTCCAAAAATATACTCCAGCATTTAGAATAGAATAGAATAGAATTCCTTTATTATCATTGTGTGTCATGATATGAGGGTTTTTGGTTTTGTGCATTTTCATTCAATAAATGTGCAACTTGTGATGCGCAAACGCGTCTCACAGATATAGCGGCACGTTGGCCTGATTCAACTCATGATTGTTGGGAACAAACTTCAAGCAGGGGCCGTATATGGTGGCTGGCTTAGGTGATTTCTTTGTTTGTTTTTTTGTTCAATGTGACATTCTGAACTGTTTACAGCATTTCATGTCCATCATGTGGTCAGAGTCTTCCTTATTGAGA
>JBBBVU010000003.1:5793670-5804164 GCA_037177055.1 Atherinosoma microstoma
GCAGTCTAAACCTATGGCAGCATAACTAAGGGATGGCTAATCACCCCTAACTATAGGATTTATCAAAAAGGAAGGTTGTAAGCCTGATCTTGAAGGTAGAGAGAGTGTCTGCCTCCCGAACCAAAGCTGGGAACCTGTCTGGGTAAATAATATGTATGAAAAATCATAGCCAAAAGTTCAATACCCTGTGTCCTCTTTACAGTGGCATGTCCAGGATGGCACCAATGGTGGTTAAAAAGCTCTGCAAATCCATCTCGCTTTGTTGTCTTGATCTGCTTATACAGTCTTAAAAGTGTTCATGGACAGATTATAGTCCGGTTGATGTTCCTGCAGCCATGTCTTGATGAAACACTTAAAACTGCCTTCTTTGTATTACTTCTGTGTCCTTGTTAGCACTTTAGAAATGTGAAGCGGCTGCAGTCAGGAGGAAGTTGGTGGATCGATTCCAGGCTTCCCCTGGCTACATGTCCAAGTGTCCTTGGGCAAGACGCTGAACCCCACATTGCTTGCTGGTGTGTGTTAGGTTAAAAAAGCACTTAGTATTTCCAAGTGCTGTGTGGGTGAATGTGACATGTAGTGTTAAAGCACTTTGAGTGGTCATGTCACTAGAAGTACAGTCCATTTAGCTTCGTAGCTAACAAAATGGACGAGTTCTATCAGAACAGCAAAAAAAGGTGCCTTCTGCCCTTCTTCAACTCATTTGGGATTTGGGGATTTATTTTGGTTTAATTAATTTGGTTTTGGAAATATTAATCAGTTGATCCCACTGATAAACAACTCTTCCATTGTCACTGTTACTCATCATAACAAATCTTGAAAAGAGTCTAATGTTTGAGGAGAAACCACTTGAGAGCATCGCCTCTGAACCAGAGTAAAAAAATCTCTTTGAAAGCAGCTTGATGGTGAATTTTCTTTTTTTAAAGTAAGAAAAAGTCTACTAAATAAAAATAAACACAGCATAATCTGACCTATTATAAGTTAATGCTACCTGGTGATGGATCAAAAAATACTCTCGCAAATCTTTTGTTAAGGATAAAAACTTTCATCAAAAGGTTTGAAGTAAGTCAGACGGACTAACCAGAGAGGAAGAAGAGCAATATTTTTCTCAGATATGGTTTAAGCTTTCTCTTAAAGTTGCACTGCACAACTTTCTGACCTTAAAAAGACACGAAAAAGGCGTTTGACACATTTTTTTGTGGCACAGTGACATTTATTATTATCCATATTCCTGAAGTTATCATTACAGAGGCTGGGTTGGAGGCTGAGTCCTGAAGCTGAGAAATGCCTTTGTAGGTTGGAAGGACAATTTTTTTATTCAACTCTAAATTTAACAAGTAGTAGCTGTTTTAGTCAGTACACTTCCAGCAGAGTTCTGAATCAACAGAGATTTTAGGGCTCATTCAGGTGGAGAATCCCAAAAGATTTTGCACCTTTGTTTTCGTGTGGTTTAGTTTCCACACTGTGCTTTACACAAGCTGACCAACCCACCCCAACAACGTCAGACAGTTACAACGCAGCTTGCTGGGGACGATATTCCCTGAAACAATCACTGACCAAGAAGAAAGAAGAACAAAATCCGACTCATTGAGTGGCCAGAGCTGAAAATAGATTGTTCACAAGTAAACAATGGAGAACAACACGTTCATGTGATCTTGGGGTTTCTCTTCACCAGAATCTTCCCACTATGCAGCAGGAGAGGCAGTGGTAATCCAACATGTTGAGTTTTACGGCACTTTCTCTCTTTGGTTCGCTGGATGGTCCGTTCGTTTGCCTTCACACTGTCAATGAACCACACCAGGGTTCACTTGCCGGTGAACTGAGACCCCTGGTTTCAATCGGACTAGAGTCCGCTTCCCTCCAGACCAGAGTGTGAATGTGGGTTCACACTGCTCCAAATGAACCATACTACAGGAATAGCCATATTTAAAGCGGACCGAACAGTACAAGTGTGAAAGTTTGGACAACCTGCTGCAATGGGATTGTAATAGTCAAGAGACCAATGCATGAATAACTTGTTTTCAGTATCGCTATGAGACAGAATGCTCAGAACATTGTAGTATTCTGTGAATGAAAGAATGTTGCTCCAGATGGCTGCTTACCATATACAAGAAAAAGAAAGTCCTGGTCAACGATGACTCCCCCAAGCATGATGGTGCTTGGCTCACTTGGTAGAGCTTTTACTGCATGATGTTCAGAGGCTAAAACTCCTGGACCCAGCTGTCTAAAAAACAAAAAAAACAAACTGGGGCCCTTTACTGCATGTCACTCCCTTTCCTGTCCACCTTAATAGCCATTATATGGCTATTATAGACACAAAATCTAAAAGATGACCCAGACAAACAGCTAAAATAAAGAATAAGAGAGAATTAGATAAATAAATAAACAATATATGGCAGAGCAAAGGAGGGCCCAGGCAAGGATTGAACCACCTCCCAGGTGAGAGTCATGCATATTGAATAGTCAGCCAAGAGGATATCCCTGTGGCCATGTAGCCAGGGCGCATGATCAATTGGAGGTATAGAGACAGGACTTCAACTGTCACAAGTAGTCATAAATTGACATTACTGACTCTAGTCGGTGCAGAAAACATATCATTTACATACACACACTGGAATCTGTCTGATAAATGCCATCTAAACCATTGTCTGAAGCAATGGTCTTTCTCCTTTACTCTCCAGATGAGAAAATAACAGAAAGCAGAGCTCACTAGTGTTGTGTTGACACAACACTAGTTCATCCCCTGAGTGAGGAGCCTTTTTTTATGCCCAAATGATTCAGAGTTAAGACGGAAAAGACTGGAAAAAGCAGAGAAATATCCAAAGAAAAACTCAAATTCTGCCCCTTTGGAAAGAAAATATAAAGCTGATACTCGAGTTATGTACAGGACTGAAAAATGCTTTTTCCTTTTGGAGGCAGAGTGCCAAAATCTGCACAATGTTTCATTTTGCAACATGTATTATACGTGGCAGAGCCTGTTTTCAGCTGCATAATGTACACTTTTACCATTACTGACCTCATTTTATTCTCTGCCTGAAGCAGTGTTTTAAATGCATGCCGTGCTTAAGAAAATAAGCTCATAACATCTCCCCCAACAAGGAGTAATGGGATGTCTGGGTACAGCCTCAGATGTGTTGTTTTTCCAGCAGAATGCAGCTGATTTTCCAGAAGCCGGACTCTTCAGCTGTATGCAGATACAATCTAACCATCAGGAGGTTGAACCCTGAAGGTGTTCATTGTTTCTTATTACCTTCATGGAGGCTGTGATTTGATATGCAGGTAAACCTGCATAAATCCTTCTGTTGTGCTTCCAGTGTTAGTTTTCCTCCTGCTGCCAGTGTGTTTCTGTGGATGGGAACCGGCTGCAGGATGGTGGTTAATGGGTAAATGAGGTTTGATCAGGTCCCTGTGAAGGTTGGACAGGATCTGTCTAACATATATCCTCTCTCAGATACAGGAACAGACATGTACAAATGTGAAATTAAAATGTCAGTTTCATCAGGATTCCTGAAGCTTCATGATTCCTGACCACCTGACAGCTTTCTAAAGGATGACTGTACCTGGGGAACGAATAAAGGAGGCAAAATGACACCTTGGTGTAACTCAACAGCATGTCATTGATTTCTTTTTCTTTCTTTTTTTTATGTCTGCCAAGACAGATTTAACAAGGAAGGACAGTTTTATTACTTTTGATCAGCTAGTCTTGTTGCTGCTGTCCACCACGACGGGGAACCAATAACTGAATACTGACACATTCAGCTGAGACGGAGATAAATAAATTTGATTTGAAGAGAAACTTTGCAGGTTTTTGATTGTAAGACTTTCCGTTCTAAAACTGAAACCACCACAGAAAACTTTTTTACTTTCTCTTTGCTGTATTGGTTCGCTCTGTCACTGTTCAAACTTTGTTTCTTCTTTGCTGTTGATTTGTATTGTCATGTTAAACTGTTTAAAACCGAGAGAAAAATCAGGCCCGAGCATTTGCATTCAGTTTCAGGGTGACCCAACATGCACATATCTAAAATATCGGGTAAAACAATGGACCTTGTTCACCAAAATTGTGTTCTTACGACCTACTTGCAGACATTTTATAAAGATTGCGGCATTGAGGACCCACCGTCCAGAACCCTCAGGAAATAATATTATATGCTGTTGTGCACTTCATTAAAGCAACTATATACAAGTGTCTGACTTTAAAACTTAGCTTTGTTGATTTTGTTTTGATGGCACAGTGACATTTATTATGTACATTTCTGGAGCTGTGGTTGCCCAGCAGTGTCCTGAGGCTGAGAAACCACACTTCACAACAATGTTTCCGATCCCAGTCCATCATTTGAAGGCTGAATTTCACTTTATGGCACCGTGTCACACGGCAACAACTGGATATCAACATATCGGCCATTTTGAATGCGCACCACAGCTGATTCATTAAAGAAACCCAGGTGGACATTATTGGAGGAAAATGAACAGCACAAACAGGCTTGCAAAGATGCTGATGAGTTGATCCATTCATCTGAATCTGCTGTTTGAGGAAAACATCTAAAACATGCAGGGAAGTTAGTCCTGAAGACCAGGATTGAAAAACACTGCTTTACGTGATCTACGCAGGGATTAAAGCAAAAAAAATTGTTTGACGGGAAAAAATTACCAGGGCCAATTCATATTCCCCAGACATCTATGTACCGCAGCGCCCTTTGAAATTAACCTCTTTAAGTAAAACAGTTTAATGCTGCATTAACCCCCTTCTGTTCTCATATGCAACGTACATGTAAGAGGACTTTAATTTTTCTACATTATTTAAATATCCAAGACCAGTAGCTTTTTAAAGAAAGAATGAGATTCTGAACAGTTTTTGTCAGTTGTCAGTTTGCTTTTAGGTAATTTAGTAATGTGTCCTAGCTGTTCATTTATTTTCCTGTTATTGTGTGTCTTTAACTGGCTGGGGAAGTGAGACACCTGAATTTCCTGTCAGGTATTTATAAAATCTTCTTTCTTTACCTTCTTTCTTTTACTTCAAAATTAATAAACCGATACATTTTGCAGGGATTGACCCATTTTGTAATGTATCCACAAATTATTAACCATCTTTAAATCTTTTCAATGCAAGTTTTATTCAGCTTAGTAGAACATCTATCAAAAAAAAACCAAAAAGTGCAATTGTGCCAGCTTTAAAGAACTACAAATACTAATTGCCCGTTCACATACTCCGCTATGAACGCACATATGCAAACTTTCAGGTTGCACACTCGGTCAGTCATAGATTCGCTCACCTCGGTTGTGGTTATTGATGCCCTCGGAAGGGGGCGCAGTGTGCTGCAGAGAACGAACTGCAGCTTTGTGCTTGCTGTCTGCCTGGTGTCGCATAAGCACTTTTTTTCATCAGTCGTACTGAATGTTTTTGTGGCATACGACACAAATACATGCACCTGGGAGCTCAAATTTTTTGCACCACAAGCTAACAGGTTATCCGTTTTCCCCTGTTTCTTTGAGCCAAGCCCATCTCCACTTATTTTTAACTGTTATCTATTTCTGAGACGTCGTAACCTTTCGTCATTAGCAATGCGTCCATGCTGCCGTTCAGAAATGCCTTTAGCCTGTGTTTGCCTTTGTGCTTTTAAGATACATGGCTGTTAACTAAACAGTTAGTTCCGACTGAGTAATTTGATTGGATGATAGTTTTTCCATGACTGCTGACTTTTTACAGACATTATCACTCCACTGTACAGGCTTTCTAATAACCAATTAAAATTACAATTATGAACTATCTTAGATCATGGCAAACTTTGCATCGTGAATACAGACATATTTCCACAAATAACATTTTATCTAAATTCTGAGTGGTCATCAGACTCATAGGAGGACAAAGGTAAGGAGAGAGGCCTGGATATATCAGCGCACAGACAGCCTGGGTTCTGAACTCCTTTCAGAGGGGGATGACAGCTAACGGATAACACTGAACTTTAATTACATTCATATTAACCCCAACCTCAACAGTAGCACATATATTTAATGGTAACGTTAATAAGCAGCAAATGGAAACTTACCAAATTTGCTCTCAGACGACGTTATCCATCAGCTATTCATTTTGAGTTGGAAAAATGAATCCACAGATAACATTAGGCCTTCATCTTAATCCCACTCATGCAAACTTTCCCCTGTGTGTGAAGGCCCCAAGTCCAATGTTTCCGGACTTCGATTCATGTCGGTCATGACACGCGCCATTCAGTAGCATAGACTGACCTGCCCTCTTCTTTTTCTGACTGGCTAATACCAGGGCTCTGACTTGTTTTATTGGTTTAGAACAGTGTCAGTTAAATTACTCAAACATGATTCCATTGGATAGTCTGAACTGTACCACAACAACAGAGGACGTGCAAATGTTTCTCTCTCTCTCTTTTTCCAACTGACGGAAATCCGTCTACAGACGGAGAATTTTAATCTCTGTCTACGTTTATGCTTTCTCATGGACATTTATAATTGTTTGGAGCCATACACAATGGTCTGCCACATGTCTAGTTTCTCTCCAGTTTGAGCTTTTTGGTCACTGGATCATTTTTGCAGGAGCTAAGAGACAAGGTGGGAATAACCCCATCCATAAGCATCCGGCTTCTGCAAGTCATGAGTATAATAAACCAACCAACCACGCCACACCTCAAGGCTCATAAAGTAAACAGCTAAAGAGCAAGTTGCAGTCAAGAGGGAATTAGATTCTCTGGCTGGTTTTCCTAATGCCATCGCTGTCATAGACTGCACACACATGCTCGTTAAAGCTTGCCACATCCGTATCTTTTAACTCTGAATTTTTTTCTACAACAGTGTCTTTTTGTTATAATGATCAGAGATGGAAGATATGTTCCGACCTCCTGGATAATAACACCACTGACCTTTCCCTCGTCTCTGTCTCACCTGTCTTTGTCTGCACATGGACCTTCAGTCTCATGACCTTTTGTGTGCATGTTTGGGCTATTATCTGCACATTAGAGACAGCTAAGATGTCCTGATTGGTATTAATCAATGTAAGAGCAATGATGGGAACAATGTTGTAGTCAGAGAACACCTTCAAGGGATTTATGTTGAGTTTTATGAAGAATTTTCGTTTGATTCATCTCATTTATTAGCTTAATTGATAGGGACAATGCATGCTAATGAACATCTATAAACAATAGATGTAAGCATGCTGGATTATAGCTAACAAGCTAATTGGCTTGCATAGTCCATCAGCTGGTAAATGAAAAATACCCCAAAGAAATAAGACAATGACGTGTTAATACATTGAAAGAGTAATGCATCAAATATGACATTAAAATGTTAAAATATTTACACAAAAATGAATGCATTTCACAGTCCCCTCTAAGGCCTAGTCCTTAGTCCACTCAGTGTCCTCTGTAATAAAGTCAGACATGGGAGGTGGAGCCAGTCCATGTTACACGTTACATGTTGTTAAACATACATATTCAATTTCTTAAAGACTGTTTTTTTTTCTAACATTTTTTTAGGACAGAGTTTTAAAAGATTCTGAAGATTTTTGTGAATGAGGTCCAATGATGAATAACATGCAGGCTGTTATTAGTTTACTGCATCCGACCCCTGATGTTTTGGTTTTGTCCTGAAATTGACTTTTCCCTCCTTGCAGCTCACACCGAAGTAAAAAATAAGTTCCTTTTTTTGTGTTGAGCCAGAATTTCTTCTTCGTCTGCTCACTGTTTTTCCTCATTTGCATAAATAAGCCCATTTGTTGTGGAGTTTATGCTGCGTCAGGTTCATTGAGCACATTTACAGACATCTTAAGAGCTGCACAGGTTTTTCTTTTTTTGTTGCAAATAAAGGAAATGAACATAATCCCATCAGTTCTGCCAGAACCATAAAACACCTGCTCATGTTTCTGTCATCAGAATTGATCCATATTCATTGTTTATGGGATTCAGCACCTGCATGCTTTGCATATTTGACTGAGTGTGTGTTTTTTCCAGCCGCAGGCTGATGCAATTCATTCAGGAAGAGAAAGGTAAAATAGCAGAGCAACGACTTAAAACTGAAACTTTCTGACACTGATGTGGCGCCTGATTAATGAGTAAAATAAAGTGTTAAATGTTTGGAACTCAGGGGCTGTAAAAAGGAAAGCGATGTCCTCTATCACTCATCTTTACCAGAGATGTCAGTAAGTCCAGCTCCATTTCTGACTAATTTAAATGGTTTCCCATTAAACCTTTTTTGTTTTGCTTATTAATCTGGGAGCTATCTGCATTTTGTGAAAAAAACAAACTAATAGAAAAGGGAAAACAGCAGCAATAATCTGAATGATTGAGCTGTGATGCACATCACACCCCCCCCTCCAAACAAACTCGCCTCTGTTCCAATTAGCAGAAATGATTTGCTGCATATGTGAAGCCCCGAGGAAGATGACATTATTACATTCATCATTTTCATTATGTATCACTTAGCATCAGCAACAAGCTGCGTTACACTGCAACAAGCATCTGATGGTGGATTATTGATATTATATCTAAACACAGAGATGCTCCTCTACGCGATCATTTTTTAATCTCATAAAATGTCAGCCTCTGTTGTCTGTTGATTTGTCAGAGTAAATTTCAGCTCATCAGAGTCTTGGTTTGTTTTCTGTCTCAGCAGGCAGAAAAAAGCTCATCAGTGAAATAAAAAGCTGTGACTCTGAAGCCACGAGCAAATCATACAAGTCTAGTATTCAGGTTTTAACACAATGCCAAGGAGGAAAGACATCTGCAATGATCTGAGAGAAGTAACCGCTGCCCATGAATCTAGGAGGGGTTATAGGGTCATTTTATTATCTATTTGGAGTCCATCACTCTACAGAGAGAGAAATCATTCAGTCAGACTGACAGGTGACGAGATGGATGTGTCTTGGATCAAGGTAACAAGGAAGTGGGACCCAAATGCAGGACTGACGAAACCTGGATGAAGATGAATAGCGAAGATTTAATTGAACAAAAGACACAACTGACAACTAACAAACACACACAGTGTTTGAAATGAACTGGCAATGAATGAAGGAAAATCTGGAGCATATACAGAGGGACTGATTACAAAACAAAAAGAACGACCGGAAGCAGGGAACAGAAAGAAAAGCAAACAGAGTACACAAGGAGGAGAAACCCTACGAAACATAGACTATAGATAACCTGCTACACCAGTACAAAAACCCAACATAGAAGCGCTCACGCCCCCGCAGGAGGACAAAGCTGACAACTGTCAGGAGCACCAATGAGACACGAAGAAGCTGAAAAGAAACCATGTACTGTATCTCAACTAAAACCAGAGGTGGCAGAAACACACGGAAAGAAAACTGAAAGGTCTGTGTAGGTTTTGGTCATTGCATTTTCCTATCTTGCCTATCTTCTTTTAGATCCTCTCGGAACCTGCATACAGTTCCTGCAGTCTGAGAGTGAAATGCTCTGAAAATCTGGAACTCCGATCTTTAAGACCCAACAAAGCTTGGTCGCTGAGCGCTTTATATTCTATTCTGGATGTAACAGAGAAGAGAAGATAAAACTGGAGGAATATGATCTATGCTGATAATTTTCTTCAGAAATCTCGCTGCAACATTTTGGATCAGCTGGAAGCTTTAAGAACACTTTCGGGATCAGAGTCCAGATTTGTTTATAAAGGAAACTGAGGACAGACAAGAGGTGGAGGAAGAGGAGATGGTACTGGAGGAAGATGGAAGTTTGTAGAGTTCAGCTGTTTGAAATATTCACACCATTGGTCTACATGTTCTGTATAAATACAGTCTGTTTACCATCCAAACACTGTTAAAAACACACAGTCTGTATTCAGGTTGATGGTTTAAATCTGCAGGTAAGAATATAAAACCTGTTTATTATTGACTTTTTACAGCTGCCAACAGACTGACCTCTGAACTCTGGAATCAAACACACCTGAATTTTAGGTGAGGCAGCAGCATTTATCATTGATTAAGCTCCGCCCCTCACCTGACTCACCGGAGAGGAAGCAGGAAACAGTGATTCTTGGTCTCTACAGAGACACACACTGACGATCAGATTCACCTTCAGCTTCCTCTGAGAGTCCAGCTGCAGGAACAAAAACGTCAATCTGCTCCCAGTCCACACACTGAAGGTGAGTCTGACCAAAACACCACTCAGTCAGTTTGATGGAGTTAGCAGCGGAGGGAGGGCAGCCATGACTGACTGGACTTTCTGTCTGCTCTGTTTTCAGCTTCACTCTCAGACCAAATGGCTTCTAGATCAGATGAGGATTTCTGCTGTCCGGTCTGCAAGGACATCTTCAGAGATCCTGTTGTTCTGTCATGTAGCCACAGCTTCTGTAGAGACTGTCTGGAGAGCTGGTGGACACAGAACCCAACACGTGATTGTCCTGTTTGTAAGGCAAGATCTTCAAGAGAGGATCCACCTTCAAATCTGGTGTTGAAGAATCTGTGTGAGTCCTTCTTACTGGAGAGAGATCAGAAAGCTTCAGAAGGTCTCTGCCGTCTGCACTCTG
>JBBBVU010000003.1:5804264-5816519 GCA_037177055.1 Atherinosoma microstoma
CTATTTCGTAATAGAAAAGTACTCCATAGTGCCGTGGGTGCTAAAATAGCGTATAATTGCCTAAAGCTGACTTTGACGGGCTTGGAAAAGCATGATATAGCTCCTTTAAGAACTACATTAGCACTGCTATGTAGCTTCAAGCTAACATCAGGTTAATAGCTTTTCATAACATTAGTAGTTGCACAGGGACAAATTATCAGATGTCAATATTCTTACAGGATGCCTGATTAGGAAACTACTTAAAAATGTACTTCAAACTGGTAACCAATTATTTTGGAAGTGCTTCTGATTTTTCTTTTTTCTTCTATTTTTCGTATGTAACTCCCTGGTCTGTTAACCAGTATGCATGCACATCAGTGAATGTTAGCCCATGAGTGACATTTAACAAAAGTGCATGAGCCACAGCAGACACTGACCCTGGTGAAGACGTAGTTGACATTTTTTTTTAAAAACTAAATAAAAAGAACTTTTAGCACTGTAAAAATAAAGGGTTGATAATTTTTTGTTGACCATTTGCTCTCAGTGGTCAGTGGCACCCTGGCCATCCTTTTATCTCCGCCCCTGCTGTCATCAGACATGCAGCATCTTTTCTCCTGTTTAACAAAGCCACATCATCATGGGAACATACTAAGAGTCAAAACAACAAGACTTAACCTTTTTTACCCAAACTATCTGTACTAAAACCTTTCTAATTTTATTCCTTCACTTCATCGGAGTTAGTCTTTACATAGATAAAGTTCATATGTTGTACTATACAATGGAGGTTTAGAGCTACAGCTGCATCATCCAATGAGATACTCATATTCATCTTGAATATGTTATTTGTAGGCAAGCATGAAACTTTTCTCACATGTGCTAGGTGCCATTCTCATTCATCTTTCACCAGCGACATATATACTGATACATATGCAACCACAAACCCATTAGAATTTTTTGTTTTTTGAGTCATAGCAACGGGAACACTTGTGAGATTTGCTAAGATGTGTAAATATCAGTGTATGTGTTAATGGTGAAGATGAATGTGTGAAATGTATAACCCATTTTGGTTAAAAACAACAGAGAAACTGGATCACTGTCTCACATGAAATCATTGAGTATGGCACCCTCTGCAGCTTTCATTGTTTATTAGCAGGGAAAACGTGAATCAGTTATTTTGTCCAACGAGTGAGTTTCTGTAAAACTTATTCACTGACCTGATGTAAACAGAGGTGTTTATCTCATCAGAAATGACAGAATCACAGCTGTGAATGATTATATTCCTACAAAATAATCAAACATTAAAATATTTCCTTATGAGGTAAAATTGTTGTAATCTGCAGGAGCAAAGATGAACACAATTTGATGACAATGAAAACAAAGATAAGCTGTAATTGGCTGTAATGTTCTTTTTATATATCAATATCTTGTATGTTTTTGCTGCTTAGAAGAAAAAAAGTTGGAATGCACTTGTCTACCGTCTGAATATTTAACTTAATTAAAACTGTAGCATGTGGGTTTAAACACTGGTGAACACAATAAAATCTGAGTTTTGTTTAAGTTCAAGCCCCTTGGGGAAAAGAACATGGAGCAAAAATGAAGATGAAACACAAAACATCTCAGAACGGTAAGGCAGGTTGTTCAAGACAAGATCGGCCATCTTTTATTTCTGTTTCACACTGACCGACAAAGGAAATATTCAGTGGCTATTTCTACATTTAAACCCCCAACAAATGCTGTGTTAACAGCGTCTTCTCCCCCGATATCCAGATTGATGTTTCAGTTTGACAAACGCACCTCTCTCTCTCCAGATAGATGTGTGTTACTGAACCTAAACAATTAAGTAGTTTCTTGGAAATAGGGAAAAAAAAAAAAAACTCCTTCACTGCATCTTTAACCATATCCATTCCATCCACAGTAGAAAACCTGCTTCAGTAAGTTCTCAATACTCAGATTGAAATATACTGAAACAGACTGATTTCCGTCACAGGAGGAGGAGGATGGTGAGGAGACAGTCTAATGGGATCCAGAGAGGCCGACAGAGGAACTACCAGCAGCCTACATCTCTACCCTGCAGTCTTTATTTGGAATTATTTCAGATGTGTGAAGACTTTCCTCGTGATACCGTTGCCTTTCCAACATGTTCTGCATTGCCAATGTTATAAAAGGTTCCAATTATAAAATTAAAAGAAAAGTATTGCAGCTCAACGCAGGAATCTGGCTGTGATATCAGCTCACGTCAACTGTGTGTGAAGTTGGATATGCACGTCATGCCGTTGGTACGGACAACCCATGTCCGACAGCTGCTTCAGGTGCAGGAGACACATAGAAAAAAAGTAATTCTTCTAATGAAACTACCCGCAAGTGGTTTACTATAAGCCAGATACCATGGTAACAGACTAAAGGTTTAGACTTACCAGTCTTTCTGAAACAGAAAAGCCCGAGCCTGAACAGACCCCTGAACTACTCTGACATTGTCGTCATAAATTTGTTTCTCTTTTTCTTCCTCAGCAGGAATCCTTGGCTTAGAGTTCTGGAGCCTGTTGGCCCCTCTTTCCCGTCCTCTCCGGACTTGATGCCAGCCGTTGGTTTCCTTAGCTTGGCAATTATTTTTATGAATTGGTTTATATGAACACAGTTATTATAAACTGAACTAATGTGGATCATAGAATGGATTAGTTATAATTGGAATATTTGGACTGCAATGAATTGGGTTGAATTGGACCCCATGACGTGTCAAAAAATAAGGAAAAAAACTTTTATTCTTACAGAGAACTTTATTAACTCGCTTTTTAAAAACAGTGATATTGTCCGAGTCCTGTACAGGTCTGAGAGCATCGAGGGAACCGCAAACGCCAAGAGTCCAGGAGCCATCCAGGTGAAACTATTTAAACACAGTGAAGGAGCAGTGACAAGTGTCTGCTCTGCAGGAGGAGAGTGTAAACACGGAGGTATTCAACATATTTTATAAATACAGAGCGGCATTCGTGGCAAAAATAGAAATATAAATAGTCTGTGAGTTTCTGCAGAGGCTCTCAAACCCGACAAGATGACGATGGAGGATGAAGATGGAGGCCTGAATCATAATCTCTGACTGTCTAAGCTGCTTATAATGAACCTTCACACACACACTCATGGAGAGGAGACGGAGAAGAAGAACAGGAGCAGAAAAGAGAAGCTACAGCGACAGACCTCAAATCTTATACGATGAAGAACAGAAATGTTACAGAGAAGAAAAACATGACATGAAGAGGATGTGGACCTCGGCGTCGTCTCACAGCCCCGTGTCGTTGTACGTGGGTCTGACCACCTTCAGGATGCTTTGAGCGTTCTCCTCCATCAGAGGGCGCCACTTCACCTCTCCTGTGAGCAGCAGGTCCTCCCCGTCCAGAGCGTCGATGAACTGCATCTGCACACAGGAGGACGGTCATGTTTACGGCTCAGATGAACAGCTAGAAGAGTTTCCGTCACCGCAGGTCAAGATCAGAGCTGACCTCAATGTTCTGTCGTTTTTCTCATCAACTCATAACTCACGAAGACCGATCTGAAGCTGATCTCTCATTACTCAAGTATTCAAAGACTCCAAACTGAGACCAGCAGGAGTGTCAAAGGTACGGCCCAGGGACCAAACCTGCCCGCCGGAGGGTCCAATGTGGCCCCAGGATGATGTTGGTAAATGTGAGAAAACACAGGAAACATTAACTGCAATCTTTTATTGAAAGTAACTAATTTGTAATTTGTCCACATGAGGTTGTATTTTTTATGTTTAAATACGAAACATTTCCGAGGCCAGGGAAAGTTAGATTTCTTATATTTTACCGATCCAGACATCTGTGATGAAATGATTTGGGATCCATTGTGATTTGTAAGTTTTAATGCATGTGTAAAAAAGTAAATACCTCAAATAAATTAAATGTGTAAATAAATAAAACAAATATACATAAAATTGTAGCATATATAAAACTCTTCCCTCACCCACCCACCATCTCCCCTGGGTGGCTGCTTGTTCATCTCCAGCTCGGGTCCTCTACCAGAGGCCCGGGAGCTTGAGGGGCCTATTTTGCATCTCAGTTGTTCCTAGGACTGTTGGAGCCACTTCTCCAGTGTTGGGGACACTGCCCCCAGTGCTCCGATGACCACAGGTACTACTGTTGCCTTCACCTTCCAGGCTTTCTCCAGCTCTTCCCTGAGTCATTGGTATTTTTCCAGTTTGTCACAACCTTTGTCCTGATATTTCCATCGTTCGGGATGGATACAGCCATCATAAAGGCTTTCCTCTGCTGTTTATCCACGATCACAACGTCTGGTTTGTTGACCATTAACATTTTGTCAGTCTGTCTGGATGTCCCATAGGATCTTATTCTCCACCTTAGGAGGAGTTTGACCTCAGGTCTCTAGTCCATATTCTGCACGGATGTTTCTGTACACTATGCTGGCTATTTGGTTATGCTGTTTAATCTGGTATTTCACCTTTGGGATGTGGTAGAAAGGGAGATTCTTATCATGGATGTGCAGCAACTGTGTGATGCTATCATGTCAATATGGAGCAAAATCTCTGAGGAATGTTTCCCGGCAGTGACAAAAATTGGCATCAACTTTGATGTTGTTGCATTTTTAATTTTTGTGTAAAGTCAAATTTGATCAATTGTGTTACACCTTTTATCCTCATGCATAAAAAAATGCAATGATATATAATGCCATAGACATATGCATTTGTAAAAAATGTAAAAAAAATTTTTTAATAAATACGATCATTGGCTTCAGTTGTCAACATACATAGATATTTAAGGTGTTTCTGAAATGTAACCCCTAAAATGCCTGTTTTGGTCATTAAAACTTGATTTCAGAATGACAAAAAATACAAAAAGTGAATAATTTTCAATCCCATATTTTCAAAATTTATCTTTTTTAGATGGGATCATTTTTGGCTTCAGTGCTCAACATACATAACAAATATTTGTTTTTTTTCCCTGAAATTTAACCCCCTAAATGCCAGTTTTTTTAATTAAAACCTGATTTCAGAATAGAACAAAAAACACAAAAAGTGAATACTGGATTATTGGAGCCCTTGTGTAAAAAAAGTACAACATTGATTCCGTTCCATTTTAAATTTTTTGTGTCAAGTCAAATTATGTAAAAAGTGTCACATTGACTAGGACACACTAAAAATGTCCAATTGAAACAAGAAAACAGAAGTGTGTATGTGCCTGTGTGCACACCTGTATGTGGGGGTAGGTTTGTTGGGGTGTGTGTGTGTTAGGTCAGATTATGTGTCTATCCACATTGAATTTGATGTCAAGAGGCACAAGTGTCCCAATTGTGGATAGGCTGTCTGCAAGGAGCACACAATCTAAATTTTGTGCACATTAGGGATTGTTTACAGTGAGTTTGTAGCAAAACTACACTCTAAACACGCTCACAGACACACTTTCTTACATAAACAAACCTCTACAGTTTTCACATTATTTCTGTGTTACAATAACATGCGTTTCAATGGGAGGGCTGCATTTTGAATGGGCACAGACACACACGCATGCACACATTAATTTCTCAACACTCACATCCATACCATATTATAGCATCGATAAAATAGACGCAAATAATTTTTGTTCTGAAAATGTATTTCATCAGCCTTCCAGGCCCCATAATATGTGAATCTATGTATGACACAATTGCCTCTGTTAGAATTCTATTGACCATATATGGAAAAAGTAGACACACTTAGTGGAAAAAAATCTAAAATAAAATTCTAGTCCCTCACTATCATGAATCCATGAATCCATTGTTAAAAATGCAAATTTTCACTCCAATGGTAGTGGGTTAAAAAAATTTAAAAAAGTCATTTGAATGGGAGTCAATTGCATAAAAAAAATACAGAAGGACCAAAGGTGTGACTTTTTTTTTTCCTACAGGGTGAATTAAGGGTTAAAACAAAAAAAAATCCTAAAATTGTAAACTTCTGCCTAAAATACACAACTGGGGCAATTTTTATGCCATTTGCATCAACACAGCCAAAACCAAAACACTCTCAAAACATAAAAAAAATGCACAAAGATGCTAGGAGGGTTAAGACCATTCTGAAGGAAAAAGGGGGTCCAACCCGGTACTAGCAAGGTGGACCTGATATAGTGCATATTGTAGCCATAATAATCCTCAGTTTTCACATGAACCCCATTAGCATAATGTAAACAGACTTGATCTGTTACAGAAACTTTAAACTTAAAAGGAAGATTTATTTCCTCTTAAAATAATTCTGGTTCTTGACAGCATAAAAAAGCAGAATCTTTGTGGCCTTTTTAAGCATTTTTGTTCTATGAAAACCGCTGTTTTAATGTTAACATGCAGTCTTTTTTTAAACTGAAAAGTGGAAAATAATGGCTCCTTCAGGTTTCCATGGGGCAGAATAAGCTTCCTTTGGTTTGTGTAAAATCACTGAAGAACAAACCAACCTGTTTGCGAACGTATTCCACCATGAGCTCCAGCTGTTTGGGGTCTTCACACTGACGGTTGAACAGGTTCCTCCACAGAGCTGCAGCCAGCACGCAGTCATCAGAAAGGATTCCCTGCAGACCAAACAGTCATGAAGAATCTTTCCCCCCCCCACTCTGCACTTAGAAACCAAACATGTAGATCGATTTTAAAGTGCGTGTCTCACCTCATCGTATCCAAATATGGCTGCGTAGAAGGTTTCAGTCATGGCTTTCAAGGCCTCCTTTCTGTGGGTGGCATCGATCTGCATCAGAACCAGAATCTCAGTCAAGTTCAGCTCATACAAAATCTCATTAACATAAACAAGTCATGAATAAAAACACAACCTGCGGACATGAATATAAATAAATAAAACAAAATCTGAATTAGAGGCTTGATTTAACAGGTTTTACACCTGTAGCTCATGATAAGCTTGTTGACATCCCAGTTGATAAAAACAAAACAAACAGAAACGTAACAAACAAGAGGAGAACTAAATATTTTTGCCTTTAATGGTGGAAACTTGTGACTTCCTGCAGGAAGTCTGTGGTGATTCTCAGTCTGTTTCAGGAGAAGCGATGAAGCTTCATTCTGCATTCTGCATCATTTAGAGGCAGATTTAGGGGGTGCGAGTCAGGATGCATCATGTTTTGTGTTTAACACTTGATGTGTGAGCCTGACATCTGGAGCTGAATCAGACATCCCCTTTCATCCAGAGGGTCTATTTGGTCACTACCACCTCGACCTCTTGGAAAACAGGCCCAGAATTCAATCTACCAACACAAAGACACCACCCAAACCAACATGTTTGTCATCATCACTCTCTCCTCTTCTTTGTTTGGTTTGGATGCAGTGTTCAGAACAGTCGCCACCACAGAACAGTGCTGTTCACCAGCTGTATGTGTTACCTTAGGCTGATGTAGCGCCTCTGGTTTGTCTGTGTAACTGTGACAGTCATGTTGTTTAAATATTCTTTTTATTTCCAATATTGTAAGTTTTTATGTTCTCGTTTTGTAAAGAGTAAATGCTTGAGAATTAAGTTTCATTTATTATATAGATTTTATCTGAGGCACCACAAGGGAAAGTTCAGAAAATGAATCTGGAAATGTTGAAGTGAAACTGGACTAAAACTCAGTGGGTCATTAAAGTTGGAGAGTTCATCCATCGGCTGGGGAGCAAAACTTTTTCCCTACTAGATTCATCAGTTGTAGACTAAACTGAAGCTGCTGTTCACTGGAGGAAAAAGGCCTTTAAAAAAAATCGGAGCTTACAAACAAAGCTGCTTTTGTAGGTGTTTTTAGTCAAAATCATTCTTTATAATAAGTATAAAAAAACATGTTTGTATTAAAATCTACAGAATGTCCTGAATCCATCAGTCTGCAGAGCGGCGGCAAGGCGAGGTGGTTAGTTTGGTTTCAGACGGCTGCAGAGGTGATTATGAATGTGGAGAAAATGAGTCCCCCCCCCTCATCACAATTAACATGAAACCGAAGAGCGACTCCAATCACCGCTCCGACTCAGAAAACCACTGCAGCCCAAACTCCAACACTCAGGCTGAGGACATACGGAAAGATGGAAACATTTCCCAACAGATGGGGGGGGGGGTTAATCTGGTTCTATCCATTTTAGTTTTTTTTCTTTATTCCTTCTTTCATCAATCTTTTATATTCACTCATGTATTTGTTTGAAAATCAACTAAATGTAATTTGGTGTTAAAAAAAATAAAAATGAGATCAAAACGACTATTTTGAGCAGAAAATAAAAATGATAGCGTTAATTATTATCTTAAAGTATAACCTGACATTAACAGGAAGGAAGTCTGAATCTGCTGAACGTTGCCATCCAGTCTGCACATCACCCAGCTGGTGATCCCTGATGGTCCTGATCACAACATAATTCCCTTCTCAGCGCAGCTTTGTGCAACATATTTCTGGGTTTGGAGAACCACAATTCTCCACATTAAAGTAAACATCATCTACAGGACCAGCCCAGATTTAATGGCTAAGTGTGTCCAAACTTTTGAACGCAACTGTAAGTACATTCAACACTTTCTACTGGGTATATAACAGGTCAAAATCAACAAACAGGTAAAAATTTAAAGTATTTGATGGCTCAAATCGGCTCAGACCCCTGAAATTTAAGCCAGCTGTAACCTTCAGAGTTAATGACGTCATGGACAGAGGTCAGAGAGCGAGTCGAAGGGAACCTGTTTGAGAGCCTGAACTTGGATTAAAAGAGTTTTTGAACATTTTGAAACTGGTCGCGTGTGGCGGTGCAGGCAGGACGTGTGCGAGTTCATGTATGAT
This sequence comes from Atherinosoma microstoma, assembly GCA_037177055.1. Lineage (NCBI taxonomy): Eukaryota > Metazoa > Chordata > Actinopteri > Atheriniformes > Atherinidae > Atherinosoma > Atherinosoma microstoma. The sequence goes on from JBBBVU010000003.1 coordinate 5,813,015, forward strand.
TCAGGAAGTTCATACATGCAGCTGTGAAAACACCTGAAAAACCGTCACACGCTGCATGCAAGCGTGCGCGCACACACCAGGATGACCTCACAAACCAGAACATGAGCGACACGACACGTCTGACGCGTTTTCAGCTTAATTCTTCTTCTTTAAAGTGACTCTAAAGCATCACAACTCTTCGTCACATCTCATGAAGAAAACTTAAAATGTCGACAAACAGAATTGGGGCCGGTTTTCCGGTGCGGGAGCCGTGGGAGTCGGATCCAGACTAATCCGAGCTGCAGGAGGACAAAGTCTTTCTGAAAGCTGGACGTGAGCGGAGGCCAAACATCAGAGCGCGATGTCAATGAGCAACACTTCCTGGAGCTGCTCCACTGACAGAGAATAGAGGAGCAACTCTGTAGCCACAGCGACGGCAGCCAGCTCCACACTCTGGGGATCTGGCTGCACTTCCTGCTTGTTGGCAAAATTATGCTGATGTAAACTTCATATAAACAAAACGTGCACCGTACGTAGAAAGTGAAGGCTTAAACTTGACGCACCGTTCCTAAAATAATGAATATTTATTTAAGGGGGCAACATTTGGCCCGAAAGTTGCCGTCTCATATTTGTGGCGGTTTAAGGTCAAGGAGACGCTAACGAGGAAAACTGAGCTGGAAAATACAGCCGCTGTCAAACATGACGGTGAGTCCGGAGCAACGCTGTCACGGCTTTCATGCTTCAGCCGACGCTAAAACGATTACATTAATCCGGTTTAAACCAGGGAAACAATCAGGCAGGCAAACTTAAACATTCATTTCATGTCAAACTAAGACAGGATGTTTGGGTTGTTCGACGTTTGGTAGGAAGAAACATCTGAAGAGTCGAACTCTGATGACCTTGATTCATTTTTTTTCTTTTATTATTTTTTCCACATTTTTATCTATTTTCTACTTTTATTTATTTATTTGAATCATTTGAATTTATTTCTCAACTGGGCTTCCACAAAACATCCAGAGAGGATTGGACATTGTCGGGTCGGGTGGTACCAGAGAAGTGATGAAGCTGCAGGAAGAGAAGGTGTGGGCCCACAGAGGTGGATGTTGAGGGTTTGCAGGTGTGTCTGCAGGGCAAAGGTCAGTCGCCTGACTGAACCTGAAACAGGCATGGCTCCAGAAAACATACCTGATGATGCGTTCAGGAGCATCAAGTTGAAAACAACAGTGTGACTCCTCTTATTTCATTCAAATGCTCCCATTTTGCCTTCAAATTAATCAAATTGGACACTTTCAGCAGGTTTAGGATTCCAGGAAGTGGGGATATTCAGATCAGCTCCATCTCTCCCTGCTTATGCTTACTGTGCTTGTTGAGACTCACAAAATCTAGATTTTTGGGAGATTTTCATCGAGAGTAAATTCCACCTCCTCAATGCCTCCATTCACACAAACACTTGTTTCGTACAAGTTTTCCTCTTCGATATTCCCCAAAAGAACATATCTATGTGAATGAAATGCTGTCTGAAGCCAAACCAGAAGGTGGCGATGTAATGATGCAGCGAGTCAAAAAACATCAAACAACACAGCCAGATTATCTGAGCATCTTCATTCCTGGATGTTGTTTCATGAAAGTTTGTTTTCGGTGTCGAAAAATCTGCGTTGGCATGTGGACGAAAGATGTAAACTCGGAGAAAGATCTACACATGTCGAAATACTCAACTGGGCCCTAGCTGACGCCAATTTCTCCAAACAATCCCGGCTGACAATGATAACCACTAACTATGATGCTGGTTTATGGAACCTAGCTTTATTTGGCACAGTTCACACTGGAGAAGAAGATGAGGAAGAAAAAGGAAGGGGAGAATAAAGAGGAGGTGGAGGAAGAAGCTGAAAAAGAAGAAGTAGAAGAGGTAGAAGAAAGAAGTAGGGGAAGAGTAGAAGTGGAACAAGTAGTTGAAAAAGAAGTAGAAGTATAAGAAGTAGTAGTAGGGGTAAAAGAAAAGGTTGAAAAAGTACAAGAACAAGTAGAAGAATTACAAGAAGTACAACAAGAAGTAGGAGTTTAAACATCCTAATTGCGAGAGTTTGATTGGTTCTTGAAAGTAACTTGAATCAAGACATTTAAAGATTGTCACATTGCTAGAAATTCAGATTTACAAAATGTATTTACAGATTCCTGGACAATTTTTTGTCCTGCGGACAGTGAGCGATGCCTCCCGCAGCGACGGTGAATGGCGTCTCTGTGGAGGTGGAATTACTGCCACCCGATATGAGCGGTCTGCAGGCAGCAGGTTAAAGGTGCTATATTTAGGAAGTAATAACTACATGTGTCACTGTAGGCATGCTGTGCACGGGATACACGTGCAAGGCTATGCATGTTCAGCATGCGTTGACGGTGGAAATGCAGTTATACGATCTTCTGTTTTTGATCCCGCTGATCAGGAAGCTGCAAACAAATAAACACACAAATATAGACCCAACTCACCCCCATGATTTTGCTCCTCTGCTCTACGTCCTCCCACATGGAGTGGACGATGTAACGGCACATGTACTTCCCTTCTCTGCCCTCCTGACGCATCCGCACCAAACACATCCTGGAAGGCCGAGAGAGAATGTGATCGTGAGCATTATCATTGTGATAAATCTGTCTCTTCGTCCGTTTGTCCCCTCCTTCCTGTCTGACCATGATGACAGTCTTTTCTGCACATGAAGCACCTGATGAGCTCAGGCCGATGTCTCCACAATATTTAAATCAGAGAGTTACTGGCTCCTCAGAATAAACCAGTGTTCCTTCATCAACATCTAAGTTATCCGAGGTGTGAAACCTGATGAAACATGACGGCGACTGAAGGGTGATGGCTAAACTGAGACAGGTTTGTACTGATGGAGACCTCGCCATCCCTTCTCCATCTCCCATATGAGGGACAAAAAGTCTGAAAAGCTGCAGGGAGGTAACCATGGTTACATAACGACAGCATCAGGACCATATGAAGGTGGGTCTTCAGTTTTTATTTTCCACCATTTTACGGCAGCAGTGTGAATTTAAGTTGGGATAACAAGGTTACAAGGAAGTAAATCCTCTTTTTCCAAACTAAACCTCCCCAACCCATCAAATCATGGACTCCACTAGACCTCTGGAGGTCTGCTGTGACATCTGTGGTACCAGATCCTTCAAGTCTTCTAAAGCTTGTTACATACTGAACAAGAAGCAAGAACTTTATCTTTGTTCTCGAGGCCGCAAGAACAAAAAAAAGTCAGTTGGTTTTTGGTTAATTTATACTATACGAGAAGCTTGGTCTGCGATGGGGTAGGGATAAATGTGTGGGGGGGAGGGGGTCTGTGTCTTTATGTGCAATGAACAATTTACCCGGTTATTTCATACTTAATGAGGTGGTTTTTGTGTCTTTAAATGCCACGTGGTGCATACATTAAATGCACCTGAGCATACCTGGTGCTCAGGTGGTAGAGCAGGTTGTCCAATAATCGGAAGGTTGGCGGTTCGAATCCTGCTCCCCCTAGTCAACTGTCGT
>JBBBVU010000003.1:5838903-5852422 GCA_037177055.1 Atherinosoma microstoma
GTATTGATGTATTTATGCAAATTCCTTTTAACAGCACTATTTGTTTTACACGAATGACACACACACGTGTAGTTTTAGGAAGTAATGCAGAAATAACCTTGTGATTCTGAAGCAGACAGTTTAGCTTTAAAGCTCTGCAAGATGGTTCTCTGGACAAGACTAAGGCCACTTTTATCTTTTTTTTTTTTTAATTGTCTTGTCCAGCATCATAGCAGCAGAATGATGGTCTGACTTCTGTGTTGTGCCAAGCAAATTTGCTTTGCCAAGAGGAACTTTATGAGTATAAAGCTCCTATTGATAATCTGAATTCTGTTTCCTTTTTGTTTATTTTTGGTTGTTTATTTTGAATGATTGTTTGTTACAAAATTTACATAATATTGCTGGACCTGACCGGAGGAGGACAGAAAGTGGATAGAAAGAGAAGAGAAAAGAAGAGGAAAATAGACATAAAAAAGAAAAAAGAGAGAGACAAAGAGACAGAGATAACAACACAATCCAACCACAGACTAAACAACCTGCTACACAGACACCCGACAGAGAATATGTCATGGTCCCCGCAGGAAAGCCGACAACCGTCAGAGACTAAGGTCGCTGTAGTGCATCGTATCTCAAATACCATCAGCACACAGCTGATTCTGATTCTGATCTTCTTCTAAAGACAGACGTGATGGACAGCTTCCAGCCGAGATGTCCTGATAATTTGACAAGCAGCAACCTTTCAACAGCTGATCTGGATAAACTAAGTTGGAAACTGTTCAAGAGCCCTGCAGGGAATTTACCCCTACGTGAGGGATGAGTTGAGTGCCATCATGATCTCCGGGGTGCTTGGCCGGAGCATTGGGCAGGGGCTTTCACCAGGGGGATAGGTAACCCTCAGGCTTGTGGGGTCCTGGGTCCGGGTCTCGCTTTGCATTTTAGGGGGTGTTGCCTGGCAGGGTCGGTAGACCACTGTCCCTGGGGCCCGTGTTACATGGTTCTGGGGGCTCTGACTGCGGCCTTCCTCTGGTCCTCTCTGCAGTGAACTGGCCGGTTCGGTGCTCCGTGGCTTGGGGGCCTCCCTATCCGCATGTCATCATTGTGGCGTGGTTGCATTTGCACAATCACTTAACACAAGTCCTTCCAGACATCTTGCATTCACACACACACCAATGCGCATAATTATACACTTGATGTTGTGTTCATGATTTTAACAGTTTGTCTTCCTGCAGGTTCTCCTCATGATTATCAGCTTTGTTTTTCTTACAGAGGCTGTAGGATGTTTTCTGTTTCTTTGCAGGCGTAGCAACTGGCTGTTTTTCCTGTTTGACTGTACAGTTGGTTAGTCTCTTTTTTTCCTTCTGTTCACTCTCTCCCTTCTTTTGTCCCCCCTGTCAGGTCCAGTATTAAATATAAAGTCAGCAATAGACAAATTCAAAGATAAAGAAAAATGCTTAAGTATCAAGAGGAGCCTTGAATCCATAAAGTTCCTCTTGGCAAAGCAAATTTATCCAGCACAACATGGAAGCCAGACCATCATTCTGCTGTCATGATGCTGGACAGGGCAAGGAAGAAAAGAAGAGGGGAAAAAAAGACCTGTCAAAACTCACCGAATTATGTTTCCTCAGGATGAGGCAATGGCGCCATCTGACAGATTTCTGATACAATATTTTCAATGCTTGTTTTTAGAGTAATCTTAACAGTGAGATTGTGGTTTGTTTGGCCACAAACACTTATAAGATAAGTGAGAAAATATCATTGTGTGCATACATTTCTGTGCTTCTTTGAGAGGTATGTATGGTTTTATAAATGTAAGTTTGTTCTGATAGTTTCTTAATATGTCCAACAAATTTAAGTTTAAGGAAATCTAAAACCACACTTAGAAGAGTTTAAATTTGTGTCTCCTTTTCACCAACCCTTACTCCGAAATTTTAATGAACTTTTCTTCAGATTGAAAGAATTCAGTCAGATGATTTTCCCTAAGCCAATGTGACACAGCAGACATTTCTTTTGAGTGTCTCTGCTGCTATATCAGGGATGTTTGCAGACATGTATAAGTGTATCATCTGCATACATCTGACATGTGGCCCTTTTGCAGCTGCAAGGCAAATCAATTTGATATAAACTAAAAAGTAATGGGCCTAAAATTGAGCCTTGTGGACCCACTTTCTATAAGTCTGAAAAAATAACTAAGTAGAATATATCCTGATGCAGTGCTCTCTATATATCCCATATATGAACCAAACCAGGTTTTTGCATCATATATGATAACATTTTGCAGTTTATTAAAGAGAATTTTGTGATGTACTGTATCTGTGGACTTTTTTCAAGTCTAGACATACTGCCCCCACTACTTTGCCTTCATTGAGTGACAGTTTTATCAATTCAGTCAGGTAAAAATGTGTAAACTTTGTAGAGTATTTTGATCTTAACCCAAACTGACTGCGTTCCCCATACTCCACAGTCCCCAGATCTCAATCCAATAGGACAACTTTGTGATGTGGTGGAACAGGAGATTGTCATCATGGATGTGATGTGATAGATATCTCACAGCAGCCATGATGGATGACAAATAAAATGACATACACAAAATATATATGAAAAATGAAAACACAAATAAACAGAAAATATATCTGGTTGATCTTGACCAAAATCTTGTAAGTTAAGGGTGAAATCGGGATCAAAGCACAGACACAGAACAGATGGCAAGTGAAAACGGTTAATCATCCAATGGGGGAAAACAGGCAGATCAGCAGAGGAATGGAATTGCTGGGAAAGGCAAACAGGTTTGGGTTCCTGAGAATAGCAGACAAATGACAAAGAGAAAAAGGTTAACACTTGACCAACTGATTTTAGAAATGGCAAAGTACTGTCACCATTGAGTAAACCAACAATCTGATTATGACTGGAAGGCTACGCAGGAATAAATACAGCCACTGATTGTGGTGCAGATGGTGAGATGAGGTGCAGGTGAAGATCCTGGTCGCCAGGGAAATGGAGATGCATGCCCACCACAGCCACACACCCCAGATCCTGTCCATGGACCATAACAGGAATGTTTCAAACACCTTGTGCAATCTATGCCATCAGGAATTAAGGCAGTTCTGAAGGAAAAAGAGGGTTAACGGATTTCCTGGATGCTGCTTTTAGACCAAATCATGATGTAAACATCTGCTTCTTTAAGTCTCACTGCAATAATGTGCACACACAAAAATACATCAATGCTCCAGAAATGCCCATCGTAACGTCTGTGGACACAGCTATGGCAGCTGCAGACCTGTGATTGTTCATCAGGAACGTAGAAGGACTTTCACTAAACTGTGTGATAAGTTGTCATCTGTTTTAAATCAGTAAATAGCTTCTAGTTCCTTCTCTTGGCATGAAATGCAGAGCAGGATGAGGGAGGTACTGCGGTCATATATTAAAAGTGTGAAAGATGCAGCTGAAGATGTGAGGAGAGGAAAGTGAGTGTGTGATCGCTCTCCTGCTGAGACGGCCTGATTTTCTGAGCATTTAAGTGGTGGGGCTAAATCAACAACACAAATGACATGTTTAAGTTTAGGTTATGCTAACACTCCACCTCACTCTGTTGCTCTCTCCATCCTGGCTCTTCCCTCCTCCACCCCCCTGGCTAATGTTACCGCTAACACCTCCTGACGCAGGACAGGGTACCAGGCTGCTGTACAAACTGATGATCTAACCTCCACAGCTGCTCCAGCTGTGTGCTTTCGGTCCAGCTCTGCATGCTGTGTGTCTGAGTGTGTGCGCATGCTCGTGCATGCGTTCGTGAAACATAATACGCCTCCTGCTATTCAGCGAGGCGGTGACGTTCAACATACAGGACAGAACAGAAGACTTTAAATGTGCTCTGGTGTATTTGAAGTTTGTGATTTTTACCAAACATGAGCTAAAACTAAAGCCTGGGACGTATGTGACAACCACCTGAAACACAGAAAAACTGGGGGAAAAAAACACACCCTTACATTTTACACCTGTTTTTTGACCTGTATGGATTTTCTTCTTCAACATTCCGGAAAGAGTAAACTTCTGTTTCCACCAACAGACAACAACGATACATGTTCATTTCCATCCAACCGCCAAACAAATCTGAGGCAAACCTAAAAAATGTTTTCTTTTTTCTTTAAAAAAAAATAGAGCGTTCTCATTTCCATCACCTGGTTTGACTTGATAACTAGTGTGTGTAATGTGGTCAGCAGGTGGTGGTATAGCTAAGTGGAAACTAAACCTGTTGAACTAAGGCACATTCACATCAGAATTGTAATGGGCACTCGGTTCGATTAGGAGGGGAATTCCCAAAAATTTCACACCTTCATTTGGTTTGGTTTGGTTTCACAAGAAGAAAATCTAGCCTGCTGATTGGTCAGGAATTTACATGAAAGTTTTAATTCCCCTTTAATTCAGAATAAAAATTAAATCCGCTTTCAAGAGATGAAAAATGACCATGTAAACACCTAATTCCGAATGAAAATGACCATACCGAATTAAACTAAATTCCGAAGTAAATGACTGGTTAATTCTCATTTTAAATCTAAATTAAATAATTCCTCGATCACATATTAGTTCATTCTGCTTTAAATGAATTTGTTCTGCGCATGCTAATTCCCTTGTCCTGTCTCGATGATGATGCACATATTCCAGGCTGGCCGCCCGAAGCAAGCATTGGACTCGGTCTGAGATTATTCAAGTGAAGTATTATGCTAGTGTCGAGCTGCTTCTGCAAAACGCAAGTGGAAATGGTACTTGTTATGTGGTTTTCTCTGTTGTAGCCAAAAAGAAGCAGGAACTGGAGTTTATTTTCTTCCGGTAGACGTAAAAACGTCACTGCCCCTTGTCCCAACCCTCAGATAAAGGCAAATAAACATGTTTTTCATGTAAACCTCAATTTGGAATGACTATTTCCATGTAAACCTGAAGGAGAATACTTCTGAATTTTTTAATTATGAATAATTAATTTCAAATTTAAAAAATCATGTAACCGTGGCCAATGGGTTGTTCACTGCAAGTAAACCATGGAGTAACAAAACATTTCTGAAGTCTTGGGGTTTGTGTTTTGTAGTTTGGTGTTCAAACCTAGTGCGGTTTTTACCAGAATTTTGCAATCACAGTGCAAGAGAACCAGGGTTCACTTGCAAGCAGGGGCGAAAGTAAGGCGGTATGGTCCTGTACTGCGTACCACTAAAAGATTCAGTGGTGGTACGCAGTACCAGGAAGATGGGAGAGCAGCTGCCTACTATTAAGCCCTCATTCAGAACCAGTCATGACCGAACACACGACATAAAATGTAGAAATATTGTTTATATTGAGATAACTTGTTTTCAGTTAAAAGTAGCTTTTTATTTTTGCATTTTACACAACAGTATTTTCGTTATAGTCATTGAAAAGTGTTTTTCATTTCTTATGTTTTAGGAGCATTTAACTTAATATCCAGCTACTTTAATTTCAGTCAACTGTTTTAATGCACATGTGATGCTGATCCTTAATAAAAGTACATTTAGTACTCAAGGCTGTAAATTATAACTATCGATTTGATTACCAGACAAAAAAAAGAAAAAGATCAAGATATACATTTGATATCGTGGCTCAGGTAAAAATATTACTATTTGAAATTTGGTTCATATCGCCCAGCCCTATGCAATAGTACTGGCAAGAATTTAAAAGTACTTTCACCCCCTGCTTGCAAGTGAATCAAGACCCCCGGTTTTCAAGCGGTCCAGAGTTCACTTCTTAGGACCAGAGTCCATTCAAACTGCACTAAATGAACCGTACTATCCATGGAAGCAGACCAGGGTTTCCTAAAAGTAGACTAACCAATGCCAGAGTGAATGTCCCCTTTGTTTTTCTTTTTGAATGCATTTGCTTGAATATGCCTTTTGTCTGAGTGTTTCTTCTGATTATTTACAGAACCTGAGTTGCTTTAGGTATGAAATGTGCTATATAAATAAATCTTTCTTGGCTTAGGAAAGTAGTACATTAGTAAAACCGTTTGATGACAATTAAAAGTGCATGTAAAGACAGAACAAAAGGTAGCAAAACTGGCACTCAAATACATCTGCCATGCGATGGAATCAGCCCCTCAGCTCCTACCGCCTTACTCTTGGTGTTATTATTTGTTGATATTATAGCATTATAGAATGTCCTTTTCCTGTCAGTGTTTCCTGTTGGTCCGGCTGATGTGTCATTTACCACAGCAGAAGCATGACTGGCACTGTGCAGACGTGGTGCAGTTCACTATGTGATGAAACGTGACACCAAGGGGTCTGGACCAAACACCAGTATGTGATGAGGTGGGAATGAGAACGTGTTTGTTTTACTGAGATGGAAAAGTTGATGTTTTTGTGGAATTTTCTTTCTTTTTATTGAATGATTTGCTGATGAATGCGACTTCAACAGCTTCTGTAGAGGTGAAAAATGGAGCAAAACTTTCGACAGAAACAGCTACTCTCATCACATTCATTCATAAAGCTCAATCATGTAATGTTTCTACTTTATTTTCATCATGTGAGATTTAAGACCAAGGCTGTTTTACTGATGTCATCTTGTTTCATCGGCCTCTGCCGCTGTGGTTCAACTCTTAAAACTCTGAGGCATTTTTTTTTTGCCATTTTTCTCCTGCCCATTAAAATTTTTTTTTGTAAAAATTCATGTAGCTGAAACCTTTTAAGCACAGTCAACATACAGCCATGATTTTCTTCAGGACTGCCTCAGTTGTCAGATTATGAGGCTAAAATGACGTAAATGTTGATATATCAACCTGATCTCACAGATATATGTGAAATAAGCTTGAAGTTATTTCGACACCCTCCACTTATTTACGTGTTGGTGGAGTTTCTCATGGAGTCATAAAAAGGGTGAATGAGACAAGGATTTTATGAAAAGATGTAAAGAAAGTGTGCCTTTCATTGGGATCAAAAGGAGCTAAAGAAAATCATGTCAGAGTTTGCAGTGATCAGTTAGTTAAAAGTTTGTTCATCTTCAGCCGGCTAGGGTCCTTCTCTGTTAGCTTCTAATATTTTGGTACTAAATCAAAGCACAGACGGGACAAGCAGCTGTCAATCATGGCAACAGACGCACTTTGGGTGCTTGTATTTTGACAGTAGCTACAGGGTGATGATAAACAGGAGGAAAGTATTAAGGATTTGGGAATACTCTTGTAATTTACGAGAAGGAATATTAATCTACCAACCATAATTGAATAATATTTACCAGGAAGCTGCACTCTGTCTTCCTATTGGTCAACATGTCGGAACTCGACACAAAAAAAAATCACGTGTTTTTTTTAAATTATGAATATATGATAAATAATGGTGTTATCATAGATCACTTATTGTGGATTTACTATAGTGTCTCAGAATATACACTAGATTTTAAACCTCCTGGATGAGATATAAATGCCTGAAAAACCTCAGTACATCACCTAGATCACCTCTCTTTCTGCCAACTGCCACAGTTGCCTTCACCCGCCTGTTATTGGCGCTCACTCACCTTGCTCTCCTCCAGCTGGTCTCCATGCGTCAGAATTACAATTTCAACGGCACTTAAATTCCGAAGTAGCCACTGCTTCAGCCAGCCACGTCAAGCTGGGCATTTGATCTTATCATGTCCCGTCTCTTCAGATGCAGAATTGTGAGGTTGGTCTCTCTTCAATGAAGTCAAATGAAATGTGACATAACCGTTCAGACTGAGGTCACTTTGTAAAAGATCTGTTTTGTACCATATGTGAAAGTCAAGACCTGGGTCTGATTTGAACAAATTGAACTCGTGCTGTTCAGACAAACAAAAAGGTCTGATATGGGTCGAATATTGGGGAAAAAAGCTGGATTTGAGTCACTTTTGCCTGCATTGAGAACGGAGCCTAATTAACAGTCAGAAGGAAAAACGCTAAAAACCACTTAAAGGTCATGAAAAAGTAATGAGATTAAGCAATTTGATGATGCATCCACCATAAAGTAGGATATTGATATTGGCAATGCTGGCCTTGTATTTACCTGTATTTACTTGGTAATAGATCAACAAAAATGTCACATATTTACACTTTACAGAGTAAAGAGAGCAGAAACAAAAAAATTGCAGGGAGGTACTTGGTACTTATGCGATGTCTCATAACTGTCTTATGCCTGGTTCAGACTGCACAAATTCAGCCCGATTTTGACCCGACTGACATGTTGCAGACAAATGTTCACTGCCGTTCCTGGTTATGGGATGTCGGGTCGCAGAACCAGAGTCTTCACACAGTGCAGCATCTGGGATGCTTCCTCACCACGACACAGAAAGTCTAGCACGTCAGAATTTTTCTTTTTGTCCTAGGACGAGTTCCAACATGTTGACCAATAGGAAGAAAGAGTGCAGCTTCCTGGTAAATATTAATAGATTAATGTTGGTAGATTAATATTCCTTCTCGTAAATTACAAGAGTTTTCCCGAATCCTTAATACTTTCCTCCTGTTTATCATCACCCTGTAGCAACTGTCACAACACAAGCTAGCATTAAAGTGTCGCAGTGTTTTAAACATGTTAATAAATTTGTTACTTCAAGTTCTGCAGGATAGACAGCCCATAACACCCTCTATGCTCTCTTGGAGCAGAGGACAACCACTTTCACCCAAAGTGCATCTGTTGCCATGATTGACAGCTGCTTGTCCCGCCTGCGCTCAAAAGACGCGGGACAACACGGGATGATCGGGGGCCGTTCTTGTAGCGTGGCCACTTGCAGGCTCACGACACTCAGCGAATTCATGATATCTATGTCGGTTAATCTGACGACGAAAAAAAGTGTGTAGTCCAGGCATTAGTCTTGTATAGCAGAATAAATAAAAGGAAGGCATGAAAGCCACGTCGGTTTTCATCACCCCATGATCTTTAATTTAGTACCAAAATATTAGAAGCTAACAGAGAAGGACCCTAACCTGCTGAAGATGCACAAACTTTTAACTAACTGATCACTGCAATCTCTGACATGATTTTCTTTAGCTCCTTTTGATCCCAATGAAAGGCTCACTTTATTTACATCTTTTCATAAAATCCTTGTCTCATTCTCCCTTTATATGACTTCATGAGAAAGTCTGAAGTAACCTTGATCAGTTTCACAATTGGAACAACCAAAAAAAACCACCAACATGAGGAATTTTTTCTCCGATCAAGAACATGTTCACCACAAACTGATCTACATTGAATTATGTTGTTTTGTTTGGAGAGTGTTGAGAAGGGTCAGTGAAGCCCTTTAATGACTGTTTTTGTGTTGAGATTGATAACACGTGTTTTTGAAAGCATCCACAGAGTTCGAAGCGGCAACTCTCACCACCATGCACACATGCTTGCAGTAAAAGCTCCAGAAGATTAACTACGACGTTCACACATGAGTAACACTTTGTAATCTAACAGAGTGTTTTCTTGGCAGCTGGCTGGAAAGATTTTTGGAAGAACTCCAAAGTGAATCCTGCAGACATTTAGGTTCTCACATGGCCTTCCTTCAGAACATCTCTGGAATATTTCAGGGCTGCAGTGTGTTTAAAAGAAAAGCTCCAGAGGAAAACTAGCTCCACTGACCAAAAAAACTCATATCCACATAACAGTAAGAGGATGGAAAAAGGCGCTGAGAGACATAGAAAATAAATAAATAAAAAATGTATTGAAAGAAAACAGCTTTTGACTGAAGGTAGGACAAATTCCTTCATTTAGAATTGTTTACAGTTTGACCCTGATATCAGAGCGAGCCTTCAGCCTTGTCCAGTTTCAGTTTAGCCCTCAATATTTTTCCATTATACGAAAACTAATTAATAGAAAAGTGAAGTTTATAAAGACATTTTGGGATAATCTGTCTATATTTCAACACTGAGCTTGTCTGTTTCATTAGGACTGTTAGTGTAGTTTGATTAGTCATCAAACAAGCTACGATCTGTCATCAGAGTCTGAATCAGATGCCGTTAAGGTCTGATGAAACCACTTCATAAAATAACTCTACGTGTAAACATGACCAAAACTACGAAGCAGTTCTGTGTTCATTACTCGGTAAAGAAAAGTTTTTCCAGAAACTTAAAAACTGAGAAAACTTCACTTTCCGGCTCTGCTTCAGGTCACGCATCCAGACCCAGTGATGATCCTAAAGTCAAGTTCAACAGTTTAAACAACATACATTTGTTTTAAAAATACATTTTTTATTGGGCTCTGACAGCTTACCCCCCATCATGCACCATATACGCTCCAGACAGACACTTGATACTCAAGTCAGCCTTCATACAGATTAACATCAGGTTTATTTTTGGTCTTTCTAATTATTTCCATGTTTTGACACGTCATTGTGATTCCTGTATCACTTATTTACAGTATGTGCAATCAAATTATTGGAGCAAAGCAGCCGTGAATCATCACCTTCAGAGCTTTTTTTCATCAGAAGTCTGAAAGTCATTCCCAGAAAAAAACATCATGTGTTTTTGTTATAGTTTATCAGGCAGATAATTACAGAGGATTTTCTGTCATGGTGCAGCTTTTTATATTTACAGATGTTAAAGAACATTACTGGAGGAAGGAAATGAACATGTGTGATGGACTGATGACCAGTCTAGGGTGTACCCTGCCTGTTGCCTCGTAACTGCTGGGATAATCTCCAGCCTCCCATGACCCTACATAGGAGTAAGTGGGTACAGCACATGGATCAGTGGAGGAACTGATCAAACAGCTTCTAACTTCACTGATATCATGTTTGCACCACTGAAGACACCTAAGTCAAGCTGCCTGTTGGCCTTCTGCCCAGTATAACCCACCGAAGAACAAAACTCTGAGATAGAACTGGGGAATATGGCCAAAGTAATACATCATAGTATTATGCAAAATTATACTGCTTTCACATATTGTTTTTTTTCTTTTTCTTTGCATGACTGGGTGTTGATCATCTACCTGAATTAATCTTTCACCCCAGAAATGATCAGAACCAGGTTTATGGCTGTATCCATTGGGATGCTGTTGGTTATCTTGATCCACCTCTCACTTTTTTTGTCCTAATTGGTACCTCTACAAACATGTCTACAAGTGACATCTGACTCGAGTGTCCTCCAGCTTTTATTAGCTTTAGACATTCTTGGCAGTCCAAAGGCGGTGGAGCAAATTGATTGTGTTGCCATCTTCAATGACAGCATAAATAGATGTTTGGTCCACATCCAACTTTTCAAAACCAAAGTATCTCCAGACAACAGATACGGCTCCTTCTGTATCCCAAGCTTCACATCTTCAATAACACACTTGCTCTGCTGCATGTATAGTGGTACAACAGTCTTTGTGGCATAAGACAAATCCATACCACAACAAAAAACAAGAAGACTTTTCCGTATGAACCGGTTTACTGCCCAGGACTACCTTGAGATACTTAAGCTAATCCTCCTGAGGCAACAACTCACTCCCAACACTTAACTGAGAATCCAAACTTTTCAACTGAGGATTATGACCTCAGTTTCAGAGGAGCTAGTTCTCATTCTGGCTGCAAACTGTCCCAGTGTTCGAGATATGATACTTGATGAAGCTGATATAGGACCACATTTGCAAAACCAAAGATGTAATCCAAAGCTAATACTGGATGCCCTCAATGTCAAGGATGTGCCTAGAATCAATCCATGGACATCATGAACAGAATTCTGGCCTAAGTGTAGACCTGCCAGAGTTCTCCCACCAGAAACGTGTCTGACTGACTGGAAAACAACCTTTGGTCTACCTTTTTCAAAAACCCAGAGGCTTAAAGGTCTCAGGGTGAATCTCATTCATGTCTAGAGTCCTATAACCAGAGAGTTGTTAAACTACCTCTTCAACTCATCCCTGGAGGTCGATGAGTCTCCCTCGTCCTCCACAGCCTGCCTCTGCTTCTATTACCTAAGGGGTATCAGTTAAGTTGAGAAGATCCTCAGTATTCTTTCTATTTCAGGTCAGCAGTGCTCAATTGCAAATGCAAACGGCATTGGTAAAACAGAACTGTTGTTCCCCCTGAAGCATCTACTATTTTACCAGAATCTCTTGGCAGAGGCCTTGGCAGCCCATGCCGCTGAAACATGCCCATTTTTACATTTATTGGAGAGCCTGCTTATAAAGGACTGTTATATTCTATCAGTGCAGCTTGTTTGTGAAGCATCTTTGCTGTCTCACTGAATCATTTTTACAAAGTTTGTGGTTTGAGCCCTCCCTACACACTGTTTGATATCTGTTATAAAGATCAAGCCTGTTTCAGAGGTGAACTGTCATGTTTCTTGCCACACAAACTTGGCAGTCGACCATCAAGGCCAAATCTGAGGTATAATCAGCTCTTTATATCATGTACCACGTAACACCCCCTCAACCCCAGCTGCAGCTGCTCTGATATTTCATCCCTTTTGAGCACTTACTTAGAAAAACACCAGCCCAGGGAAACAGTAGAAGGTTTGGAGCAGCAGACAGGTAGAGAGACGGTAATCTGTTGACAGTAAAGGTTTGGAAACACTTCCATCTGTATAATGAGAGAGACACTGAAAAAGAGAAATGTGGCCTTGAGGTGAAAGAACAACTCAGAGGAGTGAAAAGGCAACGAAGGTTAAGTTCTAAGTTTCACTAAAGTGTTTCCTGGCAGCGCAGAATGTCAAACCTCACTACAACTGCAGACTACACAATTTCTACTGTTTTCCTCTGAGTGTGTGTTTCAGCTGACACACAAGAAGCAGAGAGTACACAGTATGGTTTTCTAACAGGAGAGGAAGACATCATTTGATCCTTAATTAAGGTAAGGCAAATTTATTTATATAGCACATTTCATACATAAGGCGACCCAATGTGCTGTACGTGATCAAAAGAAACAGGCAAGGGAATAAAAACAGTGAGTTATATACGTCAATGCGAAATGCATCATTTTTATCATCATCACCATCATAACTGTAACAGATTTATCTTTATTTACCAGAATTCTGGAACATCCACATATAGATTTGACTGAAGCACAAACTAAAGCTTTGTATGAGACCAGAGTCTCCTAATATAGAGCTGAATGTCATCAGTATAGCAATGGTAAGATATGCTTGTTTACAAAATCTGGATGCCACACTATTTATTTACTCTTTGGCTAGAGGGAAAAAAAAGTTTTATGAAGACAATATAAATTCAGTAAAAATGTCAAAAGATCAGTTTAAAGTCGACCTGTTCATGGATGGATAATGTGGATTGATGGATGATAATATAATATATAATAATATAGCATTTTATTAAAAGATCAAAACAGTTCAGTGAAATAAACATCTTCTTGATTTTTTTAATTGGCAATGGTATTTTATTCATTAAAAATGTAATCACCCTTAACCTTTAAGCTAAATTAATTATAACTGGAGACTTAAAATAATTTTTTTATTTGATAGCCTCCTGCTCTGATATTTGGCCTTGTGCCCTCAAAAAGTTGACAACACCAGAGGCCAAGTGGCCTTGCCCCTAAAATGATCAAATTCCAGGCCTGGCATTTTTTTTTTGTCCTGTTCATTTCCTTGTGGAAAATTAGTTTTAAATGGAACATACATGATCATTTCCAC
>JBBBVU010000003.1:5864273-5876108 GCA_037177055.1 Atherinosoma microstoma
CATGTAGTGTCAAAGCGCTTTGAGTGGTCACATGACTAGAAAAGCGCTATACAAGTACAGTCCATTTACCATTTGTTCATGATGCAGAGCTTCAACAAATTTGAGATGAAACGCACAACTAGATGTTTGCAGTGTGAGTACACCTAGAGTTCGCACCTAGAGTACATTTCATTATTTGGGGGGATTCAATTCGATTGGGCAGGAAACTCCGGAAAATTTCCCACTTTCATTTGGTTTGGTTTTCTTTTCATACTGCACTTTACTTGAGCAGAACAAATCGCCTGGACAACATCATGCAGGTACAACAACAGCTTGCTAGGGGACGATATTCCCAAAACAACTGCCGACCAAGAAAGAAGAAGAAAATCCAGCTCGTCAATTGGCCAGGACTGAAAATGGCCGCAAGTAAACAATGGGGAATCAATAAACTTATGCAGTCTTGGGGTTTCTGGTTTTACTTTGGTGCTCAAACATAATACAGTGTTTAAAGAAATGTGTGTCCACACAAAACCACCGAAAATGCAGTAGTATGTATGCCAGGCCTGTGGGTGGCGCTGCTACAGAAACACACCTAAAACAAAGAAAAAGACATGGAGCTTGCTCAGAAACTATGCATACATACACAAGGGTGATGGCAAAAAATATCCTGAGCCGGAACTTTATGTTTAAAGTGTTCCTAATGGACATCACTATAATGATGGATATGACATTTCAGCACAGAACACATTACACCTTTTTTCACAATAACTTCCTCATGAATCCATGATTTTTATATATTAAAAACGTTTTTTCTAACTTGTTTACACACTTATAATCTTTTGTTTGTAAAACAAATAAATAATAATAATTCCTTCATTTTCTATAGCTTCTGTTTAGCCCAATTCAGGGTCATGGGGTGGCTGGAGTCGATCCCAGCAATAGCAGGTGAGTGACGGGCACACCTGGACAGGTCCCCAGTCCATCACTGGACCAACACAGAGGGACACACTCACTCTTAGGGAGAATTTAGAGTGACCTATCATGCATGTCTTTGAACTGTGGGAGGAAGTCGAAGTACTCAGAGAACCCACGCGTACACAGTACACACAGCTTCGTCCATATGCCTATCCCCTTTCGACATTTGTCTGTTTAAGGGCTTGTGGTTTCAATTCTCTTACATTTTCCTAAAATTTTTATTTTTTTATTTTGAGCTGACATTCTTTTGCTTACGTGGATGTTTAACATGTATATTGATACAAGCATTACAGAGCGATTACCATATGAACCCACCGGGGATTAAGAACACACAGAACATGAATGAAGCATAAGATAGAGGTGGGGCTATGGCATTATCACTTCAAGAAAGATGCATATGGGTTATAAACATAGAAATGAAACAGTTATTTTATATTTATTCACTTTGTGGTAGTTTAATAAAATGATATATTCAAGCTCCCAAAACGGTTTTCCATGTGGAGGAAATGTCCAACGAGAAAGAAAAGTTAGCGGACCCCTTTTCCCTTTATTACTACTGATTTTGTAGCTTTAGAAGTGAAGGGTTATCCCATGAAATCAAGTTTGATGTACAAAAAGCTTTTTTAGAAATCCTTGTTTTTGCTTTTTCTTTACTTTTTCACCATTTGGAAACTCTGAGAAGTTTCCTTTTGCCATTGAATGCAGCATAATAGCTAACAGTATTTGATGCAGTCAAACTGCATTCAGTTAGAGGTGGAGCAATGGCACCATTATGTTTTCAGCATGGAACTGTGTAGAGACCAAGGGCATAGGTTTGATTTTGATATTGGTAGGGGCATAAGATTGGCCCACAGAGGTCCCTGGGAGAGTAGTGTTTTGTTGTACTTATGATAGATGTTTATTTGCAATATTGTGTAATTGAATGGATAGAAAGTCTGAACAAGCAGAAGATTAAAATGTAAAAAATGATATTCTATTCATTTTCTATAAGCACTACAACTAGAAGCACTCAGAGAGCCCTGACCTCCACAGCGCATTGGGATTTTCTTTTGCCAATGATTCTGGACATTATTTTTGAGATAGAAGCTCTAATGGCCAAATTATCCCTGCCTCCCCTTAAAGAATCATTAAAAAAATTTCCAGATCCAGGCAGTGATCCAGATCTCTCCTGATTAAAATCTAGAAGCTATTTTAAATGTACATATGTGTACACTTACACGTGTAGTAATCCTGGCCACCTAAACTGACTCACCTAGTACAAACTGAAGTCAGATCTATAAAGTAAAAGATAGAACAATTTATCCACCTGGCTCGGAAATCTTCTAATATTTAAACATAAGAAATTAAACCTCATATGAACATATTAGGGAACTAGAAACACTCAGAGAGCACAGACCTCCACCAAGCCAGACTCATCGGAGAAAATAATCCAGTCATTTAGTCGACGCTTTTATCCAAAGCGACTTACAATGGAGTACAACAGTGATGCCAACTCTGATGGCAAGGAGGGTAAAGTGTCTTGCCCAACGTCACAACGACAGGTGACTGGGGCGGGAGCAGAATTCGATCCGCCAACCTTCGGTTCATTGGGCGACCACCCAGTACCCCCTAATTAGAACCTCCACCAGATCCAGAATATCAATATGATCCGGGTCAAACAATGTTGGATTATAACATCTAGCTGTAACTAGAAGATGGTCTGTCGCAGTATTTCAGGACGTTTTGGACGTGGCTGCACTGAATGCATGTGTCCTCTACAGGAGCTGCATCGATGCCAGAATGACTCTCTCTGGTGGTCCAGGGGGGTATTGGAATGGATGCTTTTGGCCCCCGGGCACCTCTGTACTACACTGTTTCCTATGTTCAGTGTCAGATTCTTGTCTTTGTCCTGTTTTCTGCTCTGCATTTCTTAGTCTATTTTGATTAATTTCTTGGATTTAAGGTTGGATTTTGTCCCTCCTTCCTTGCAGGCCTATTTCTTATCTATAGAATTCTTCCTTTGTTTTCCACTTTTATTTAATTAGTTACCCCCCACTGCACACCACAGGGATGAGACCATGTTACAATTCATCCTCTGGGATCGCCGTCTGTGCAAAGCTTCAAAAAAGAGCCACAAAAACCAACTGTGATACTTCAGTCTGAACCCAAACTTCCCTTAGAGTAACACCGCTCCACCAGCGTGGCTCAAAGTCATCTCGTTGTTTTAACACAAGGTCGGTGTGCCATGTGTGTTAAACTACACCTTCCTCAAACTGCAGCCGTCAAGCTGACTGATGGGTGATGGTGTGAGCCAAAACTTAAGTCACTTTGCAATCAGCTCGAGCGTCATGGCAGAACCGGATGAGATGATTCAACCAATCCAACACATTAGACCCACAGTGAGGTCCAGGCAACGGTTAAGCACAGAAAATCCACTGCATGCAGGATAGAAAACTCAAGTTAACACTGGAGCATCATCAGAAAGGATGGAAACAAGTCAGAGTTCTCACTAAGATGCCAAAACAAATGTGTGTGTGTGTTAATGTGCAGAAGTTGAGGAAGCAGTAGGCAGCAGGTATAACACCAGCAGAGGTGAGGCGGCCGCCGAGCCGAGCAGCGTGAGAGAAAAGAGAAACTTCATCCAGGTTATTGTAGAGAGCCTGTCAGGATTAATTAGGCTGGGGGAGCACTCAGAGCCCCCGGGCTGTCGTTAAACACACAAAAACCATCACCCCCACACACACACGCAGAGAGGAGTCATAAAGAGGCTGTAGATAACTTAACCTGAGTGCAGGGACTCGAATGACATCATGACAGCTACAGGGCAGCGCTGCTTTTCCATGTTTTCCTTTGCCAGAGCGAAAGTTTACCTTCTCCACAACGGAGGAGGAGCTGGAAGCAAGAGGAGAGGGGGAAAGATGGAGAGGTGATGAGTTTAGGATTTTTTTCAAACTTATTTTTGTTTTAGTTTTTGTGTCTTTTTGATTGTTTTGTGTCTCTGGCTGTTTTGGATCTCTGTTATTTTAAGTCTTTCTGGTTGTTTTGTGCAACTTTGTTACTTCCTGATATTATTTTACACCTTTGTCAAAGTTTGTGTCTTTTTTTGTTGTTTAGGATCTTTACCGTCTATGTTTTATATCTGTCAAGTTTTTTGAGGACTTTGTAGTTTGTTTTTGTTTGATTTGTTTCCCTTTTTCGTTGTAATTTTGGATACTATCATCACTTTTGGGTTGTTGTTTTTTTCTTTTTTCTTTCTTTTTTCTTTTTTCTTTTACATCTTACATAATTATACATCTTTTGTTAAAGTTTTGTCTCTGTATGATTTATTATGTGACTATTTGTTGTTCATTTGCATCTATTGGCTGTGCAACTTTCAGACACAGGAAAAAGAAAATGATTTAGACCAGGGGTGTAAAACACATGTCTAATGTCAATGTTCAATGTCACATGGGCTGGCCCTGTAAAATAATAGGATAATAATCTATGAATAATGACAACTCCTAATTTTTCCCTTTGTTTTAGTCCAAAGAAGTACAAATATATTATGAAAATGTTTACATTTAATGAATGATCCTTTTACAGAACATTACAGAACACAACCTGACATTTTTTGGAGAAAAATAAGTGCTGTTTCAACATAATTTTGCCTCAGGTACATGTTTTATTTCCATATTCTATCTACATTACTTTTACTTATTTAAGTTTAGATTTTTATGATATATGATTCAACTATATAAAGTTTATGATATATATCTATATACACAAAATTGTTAAAATTTTAATGTAGAAATATATAATTCTATATCTATATTTCTATAGAAATATATAAATCAAACACATTTATAAATGTTAAATTTTTTTAAGTTGATCATTTATACTAATTAAAATTTAATATTTTATTGACATATTTTTCTTACATCAAAATTCTATATGTTTATTTTATACATTATAATTGTATTATGTTTACTTTTATTCATTTATGTATTCTATTTGTTTAACATGTTACACATGGATTACAACAAATCACAATGGATCTACAAAGCAAATACAGTATTTCACATCATGATAAGCGTAACTTTCCAAGAGCTAAGTTATTTTAAATGTACATATGTGTAAATTTCCATCAGTTTGTATTATGAGATGAGTCAGTTCAGGTGGTCAGGATTACAAACATAAGTCACATCTATTAAGTTAGAAGGATATAAAGGAACAAATTAGAAATAGCCTTAGAAATGTTTTAGATTTAAACATCAAAAATGAAACCTCACGTGACAAATTGGAATTACGATTACTTTTGTTAAAGTATTTAGATTAATGTTTCCTCTGTATTTTTCAGATTTACTAAATTCATCCCGCAGGCCAGATTGGACCCTGTTTGGCCCCTGAGCTGTATCTTTGACACCTCTGGCTTACACAATAATCATTTTTTCAGATTTCTACTGGAACGTTATCACATATCTTGATAGCTTTATAGAAGAACATTGGTTTGAATTTGACAATAAATCACTGAAAGTCTTTATAGCTGCCAATCAGGAGGATCTGGGGTCCAAAGTCATTTCAAGACTATTAAAGAATCTTCAAGAAACTAAAATGACAAATTTAATCTTTATAAGGCATAAAAGAGAGAGAGGGAGAGAGAGAGAGAATGCACCAGTTACATCTCTGAGGAACCGTGGATGAAACATTGCAAATCTCAGTGGAAAATCACAAATTCAACCCCTTGAAGAACCTTTGGCTGGAAGACGATGTAGATTTATCATTACTCCATCCCAAAAATCACATATCTCAGGCTTTTTCCAGCTGCTGGAGAAACTGTAGCTCACAGGAAGCCAATCCTTTTCATTTATTCTGGGCCTGGCCAACGACATAAACTTTCTGTTTCTGGGTTTATTTATGCACAACTATTGAATGTATTTGCAGTAGACATGACAAAATAAATAACAAAATAAAAGCTGTCACCAAAGCAACTTTTGTCCAACTCAAAAACATCAACAGAATTAAATGTTTAGTCTCTCGAAAAGACCAAGAGAAACTCATCCATGTGTTCATCTCCAGCAGAGTGGACTACTGTATTGGTCTCTAACAGGACTTCCCAAAAAGGGATTGGACATCTGCAGCTCATCCAGAACGCTGCTGCTAGAGTTTTCACCAGAAATAAGGGATCTGAACACATCACACCAGTTTTAATATCTTTACACCGGTTTCCAGTCAGTCATAGAATAGATTTTAAAACCTGATATTCTACAATTCACAACAGTTATCTCAGGTCACTTCACAGACTAAATCAATTCAAGCCAATTCATTATGATGTAATTGGTATTCACACAAGCCAATTTGAAAAAAAAAAGCAAAAAAAAAAGCAGAGCTAAGGAAACCACCGGATTGCACCGAAACCTTACTTCAATTCAGTCTCCCATCCTGAGCATGCACAGGGGGCGACAGTGGAAAGGAAAAATAACCTCCAGCAGAACCCGGCTCAGGGGTGGAGAGAACAGGACTGAAGGATCAACAAGCACCACAACTCCCATCCAGGGAGACCTGCTGAGAGAAAAAAGAGTTGATGGAGAAGACAAGAGAGAGGGATCGGTCCAGATTAATCCAGAGCAGAATCCAGACTAAACACTGACAAGCAGCATTTAGCTGGTGTCCTGCAGACAAACTGCCAGTGGAGATTAAACTTTCACCAAATAAAGACACTTTTATATCCAGGTTAGACGTTTCTTTTCTGTCAGCCGCTGCCATCTCGTTAGTCCTTGCTCTTATGGGACACGTTCATGACTCGGATGACCTGCTTGTTTTGTGTCTAACAGTATTTTGATGCATGCATATGGAAGCGTCTACATGTTCTTATCAGTAACTTTTATATTTTTGTGAGGTTTTCTTGGTCTGTGACATGGTGGTTCAATGAACAGTAGAATCTAATAATGTTATTTTCAATTATGTCTTAGTTTTATCAACAGATTTTTTTTCTAGTTTTTCCTTGATGGTCTGTGAAGTGCCCTGAGATGACCTTGTCGTGAATTGGCGCTATACAATTAAAGCTGAATTGAATTGAATGGAATTCCTTGTGATTTATTTTTATGATGGTTAAATTTGAACAATGTTATCTTTGTATCGTCCTTGTTTTTATTACCTTTTGATCAGTCTTATTTCTTTGCTTAGATTGATGGATAATTGTTTTCCTTATATGTGAATGTATGTATTTGTATATGTATATTTATTTTTTATTCCAGGGAGCTTTTGTAAGATCAGGCCATGGACAACAGGTGAAAATTAATGTATTTAGGAGTTTTCCTGTGTTTTTAACATTCTCTGTCCCTGTCAAATAAATAGATAAAGAAATGAATAAAATAAATAAATAAATAAAATGTGTATGAAATCTGCACTTTAACTTTTAACTTGTCTAAACTGCTGTTTGCTTTTAATCATTTTAGTTTAGTTATTTAATATGTCATATAATTTTATTATGATTTTTTTGCACATCCTTTTAATTATACCCAAATATTATTTAATTGTTTCACTGTTGGTATTTATCTGTATGTTTCTACTATGTAAAGCACATTGACTTGCTTTTATGTATGAAATGCATACAAATAAACATGCCTTGCCTCACGTACCAGATGCCAACCTTGACCTGCAGAGATCTAATAGGGACACAGAGGCATGCGTAAAAAGCAAAATTGGGGGATATTAGGCTCTTTGTTAATAACAGATGGTGTAACCCCAAACACGTAGTTGCGGGAAGAATAATTGGCTTCTGTGACTTAGAACTGGTAGCGGTTAGCGTCCGACCCTAATATCTCAGTCACATGATCGTATTTGTGTTTAAATTCCTCCCCAGAGCCGATACAGACACAGCATGTGATGCTTTTCATGCTACTATAGCCATGTTTACATGGACACAAGTATTTGGATTAAAAAACCTGATCAGAATGAAAATGTTTCATGGAAAAAGACCAATGGGAAGATTCTGATCCGATCACACTCATTCGGAACAAAACTTCCTTCCAGTTGAGACGGGTGAGTTATGCCTGGTAACATCAGCCTTACGTAACATAATCCTGCATTTAACTTTATGGTTTGTCTGTTTTACTCAGTACAGTATCTTTAAAGAAAGAAAGAAAGAAAGGAAAAAGACACTCTTTCTCCAGCTGATTCCAGAAAGTCAGACAATACTGTACATATATCAAAAGTATTTATTTCATGAAAAGATGTGATGTATGTAAACAAACATCAGAATAACTTTCTGGGCCCATGTAAACAGTAAGGTCTGATTGTAATTGTGTGGGTTACAAAGCTAGCAACCCCTGCAGACTTTGGAACATCCATGCACGCATAGCACAAGGTTTATTTCCGAATTTCCTGCAGTAAAATCCACAGATATTCCTTTTAACTATCCCCAGATCCCAGTTTGTGACAAAGGGAGATCGTGCTTTTCCCATCAGAACCCCCAGTTTATGCACCGCAGGTACAAAATATCTCTGAATCATTTAAATTCCTCCTTAAAAACGTTCCTTTTTCAGACTTTGATATTCTCTAATGAATATATTACGTATTTATTGCTGGTAATCTGGCTGCGTTGTCCCTTCTTTTCTGGGTTAAAACTTTTTAACTTTGTGATTTATTACATCGCCTCTTTAACTCTTACTCATTTCATGCATGGAAGGCTGCCCCTGGAATTTCATTAATATGTTTCATGTTGTAATCTCACGTTGTTTTACTGGTTTTTAATCCTCTGCTGCTATTTAACACTTTATAATGTTGTTCAGTTTCAAATGTGCCGTGAGACCACTGAACGAATCCCATGTTAACGTGGAGAATGGAAACGTGTTTCAGAAAGCGAAATAGCACCAGATTGACTAAACAGAAAAAAGAGGTCCAGGCTGACTGACAGAGAGACAGACCTGAGTTCTTATCGTTTTATGGAAGCTGGACAGAAATCTCCATGTTTTCTAATGGGCCTGCGTGACCCTCTTAAGCTGTCAACACGCGTCTCATATGAACACGCTCGGTTTCCCAAAGGCTTCTTCCATGAACGGCAGCTCGGTGGGAACGGGAAATACTGAGGAATGTGTGAAACTGTGCTGCCGGTCACAGAGGACATAAAGGCCTTTCTCCAAGGAAAGAGCTGACGTCACAGAGCGTCACTCAGGCTGCATTTTACACAGCTTAACTCCATTTTTAACTTTTTCCTCAGTTTTTATTTGACAGTGGAGAGACTGGAGCACCAGTCAAAACACCGATGAGTGATGCATTGATGAAAAAGATTGGTTTCTCCTACTTTAAAAACGATTAAAGTAAAGCAGAGACTGATTGACTCTGTGTAACATTGGAGAAAATCTGGGTGAAAAGGTTCCTGGTTGAAGCCGGGCCTTTCTCTGTGGATTTGCATGCCCTCCCTGTGTATGCGTGGGTTCTCTCCAGGTACTCCAGCTTCCTCCCACTATCCAAAAGGTTCATTCATTACTCTAAATTCTGAGTGTGAGTGGTTGTATGATGGACTGATAACCTGTCCAGGTGTACCCTGCCTCTCACCTACTAGCTGATAGCATAGGCTCCAGCCCCCCTGTTACCCTGCATTGGAATTAGCGAGTGTAGAAATGGGATGGATGGAATACAGACAAATAAAGAATGAGCTGTTGAGAAAACTTAAAGCAAGGGGGTCTAACGTGAGTCCTCGAGGGCCGCTGTCCTGCAGGTTTTAGACGATTCCTGCTGCAGCACACCTGAATAAGATTAACAGGTAAATTATTTGGGCAGCATTTGAAAAAAAAGACTGTTGAAGAGAGCCAGTTAATTTACAACAGGTGTGTTGGAGCAGGGAAACATCTAAAACCTGCAGGACTGCGACTCTTGAGGATCGGATCTGGACATCCCTGACTTAAAGTAAGGCAACCATGCTGTAAAACATTTTTGAAAAAACTCAGCAGCAAGTTGTTCTATCAACAACGTTGTAATATCAAGTTGGACAAACTTAAGACTCGATTTTTTTCAGAGATATTTTCAATCTAACAACACGAGTTGTCTCAGCTCAAAGACATGAGTATCCTAACTTTGTTTTACTCATTTAATTTGGGTTCACACAACGTAGTTGACTCAATAAAGCTTTGCAGCCTTACTTTTTAAAGTTCTCTCAACTTTCTTTTTACAGTGTCCTTGTGATCTCTAGATTTGGATAGTCAACCAAAGAGATGCAGCAATGAATGTTCTAAATTCGACATAAAACTCCACATCTGTGTTAATGATTAAAAATATTCACAAATGAGCAAAACTACGCAGCAAATAAACATTAGAGATAAACCATCCTTTTTTCAGAGCTGAGAACATTTGTTGTGCAGCAGTTTTGTCTGGAGAAGTCGATCTCATGACATTTATTTACATGTGAGATGAGTCTTGAAGTGATTACAGCACGAGTTGCATCCCAAACTGAACTGTGATACAAACAAGCCGAAGCTCTCACTGTCCTGGGTTAAATTTACTCTAAACAATACCAGATTATGATGCTGTTGTGTTTCTTTGTAGTTTCATCTCACAGTTACAACACCTGACACTAAAATGCACACAAACACATGCGCAAACACGTGCACATCCACCTGACGAGCATGCTATTTACACTGCTGACAATCTGAGCTCTACATGCAGGTCTGGATGTATTAATAAACAATCTGAGGGGTGACCTATGACACAGGATTATCCATAT
The DNA here is from genome assembly GCA_037177055.1 of Atherinosoma microstoma. Classification (NCBI taxonomy): domain Eukaryota; kingdom Metazoa; phylum Chordata; class Actinopteri; order Atheriniformes; family Atherinidae; genus Atherinosoma; species Atherinosoma microstoma. Next base: position 5,874,907 of record JBBBVU010000003.1, read on the forward strand.
TCATTTGGTTTTACTTAACTTTTTCTTTTGGTTTTTACTAAAGAAAAAGAAAATCTTGTGATTCATCATCCCCTCTCCAAGAAGAGGATGCAGCCCATGTCAGCGATAACAAAAAGAAACACACAAAAAATAAGAAAATGACTGTTTCCGTGGAGATATCACATAAAGGAGTGATAAAAGATCATTTTAAACATTAAAAAAATTTAAGAAACTAAAATCATAAAATTTAATCACCACAGTCCTTGCTGGTCAATCAGAGGGACATCGGTTGATCATAACATTTTGAATCCAACATATTTCCTAAAAGTTTAGAGTTTTTTTAGTGAAACCTATTCCCAGCAGAGGGGGAACTATAACTGGCTTAAATGCCTTTTTCCCAGTTCAGTACAGACATCGACCTTAAAAAACGAAAGAAAATCAAAGGTTACTTCCTGTACATTTCTAGAAGATTCACAGATGAATTGGGAGAAGATCAAGAATAATTCTACTCCAGTAACACTACCTGGAGCTTATTGGCGCCCCCTAACAATGGCTAATTCAGCATCCATCTTGCATCCCACCTGTACTCTGAGCTCTCTCCAGCCAGTAATGGTGCATTTACACCATTGACTGGAAAAGAAATGGACGAACTGTGAAACCACGTGTCCCGTAGGTTTCTGAAGATCTGAAAAGAAGCTCATTGGGAGGTTCTCACCGTCGCCATCTTGGCAACGTTACGAGTCTCGTGACTCCTGGAAACCCAAAAATGGGCGACGAGAAGGCGCTGAGAGGGGGGCTGTGAGCATGGGGAGGGATTATTGACACCGTTCAAATTCTGAGCTATGAGCTAACAAAGCTAACCCGGAGCTAACGGGACCTAACCAGCTAACGGAGGTAGGAGGGGTAAAGCTAAGGCGTGCTGTTAGCCGGCTAAAAACCGAGGTTGTGCTACTCTGTGTCTCGTTTTGCCGGATATTTGCTACCTGTCAATCAAAAGGACATGCCCCTAATTATTAAATAACATCTAAAGAGATAAGGCAGATTTTTTTTCACTCTCCCCACAGTTGTCACGAAGGTAAACTTGACCTATTAAACCTAAAATGTTTTTGAACCAGGCTATAAACATGTTTATTTCTGCTGTGAAGGTGGCCTTTTTAACATGGGAGTCTATGGGGATCTGCTCTGTTTTGCAGCCAGCACCTAGTGGAGGAGGGGGGAACTGC
>JBBBVU010000003.1:6032964-6046998 GCA_037177055.1 Atherinosoma microstoma
CACACAATTATATATGATTTCAGAGTGTGTGAGGACTTTCCTCGTGACTCAAAACATTGTTGTCTTTCTTAAATCTTTTGTGTTGTTAATGCCATAAAGAAAGGTCCCATATGCAAAGATGTTTTTTTAAGTATTGCAACACATGGAACAAATCTAGCTGTGATGTCATTTCATGTACCTGCTGTCATGTTGGATATGTAGAGCTGGAAAAGCAGAGTGACTGCAAAACGGTGCCGTTTCGTGAGATGTTGATCAGGAAATTATAAAACGCCTGTTAGAGTTCTGAAAAGTCCTCTCTACATAAATAAATGTGTTTTAATTCAGCTTTAAAATCTCTAGAATCGCATTAGTACAGACAACCCATGTCAGACAGCTGCTTCAGGTGGGAGGACACCAAGCAGCAACCTCTGGCTAAGAAATGTGAAGCCAATGCAGTAGTGCCAAAAATTGCAGTTCCCCCCTCCTCCACTAGGTGCTGGCTTCAAACAGAGCAGATCCCCATAGACTCCCATGTTAAAAAGGCCAACTTCACAGCAGAAATAAACATGTATACAGCCTGGTTCAAAAAACCATTTTAGGTGTAATAGGTCAAGTTTACCTTCGTGACAACTGTGGGGGGAACGAATTTATTCATAACTCATTTGTTTAGATTTTATTTTTTCTGAAAATTCTTCATAATTAGGGGTGTGTCCTTTTGATTGACAGGTGCCATATATACGGCAGAAAGGTGGCAGAGGGTAGCACAATCGCGGTTAACAGCGCGCCATAACTTTAGCCTGCCAACCTCCGTTAGCTGGTTAGCTCCTGTTATCTCCAGGGTAGCTTTGTTAGCTCGTAGCTACAGACAGCTCAGAGTTTGATGGGTGTCAATCATCCCTCCCAACGTTCACAGCCCTCTTTTCAGCGCCAGCTCATCGCCCATTTTTGTATTTTTCAGGAGTGACGAGACTTGTGACGCTGCCAAGATGGCGAAGGTTGGAACCTCCCAACGAGCCTCTTTTGTCACGTGGTCTTAAGGTTCATCCATTTCTTCTACAGTCACTGCACCAGTACGATGATTATGACACACCCACTGTCTACGGCTAAATACTGTCTGATTAGCATATTTTCCCAGAGCCATCACCCTCAACAACATTGTAAGTTTGTACATTTTTAGAAATAATTTGGGTTATAGATCCAGATAGTACCTTTGACCTCGCTGAGTAGTGGCTCAGTCATGTTTGGAAAAACTCTTCAGTATTAGAGTGTTTACTTTGTGTGTTATTTATGGCAGTGTGTAAGCATCCAGTAATTCACTATGACATCTCACCAGGCGAGTGTTCTCATCTTTGAAGCTGCTGCAATACATTCATTATCAGATTTTGGACGAAAATCCTTCCTCTTGTTTTGACTCTGAATCAGAATGTAAATGTAGAAACAAGCTATCAACCGGTCTGTGGTACATTGAATTTGATCCAGGTGTCCACATTCCCCTCTAATTCTATTATTTCCTCTAAAATCAAGTTCGGATTCATAAGGCTTGATGTTTAGAGCCTCACCCATTATATAGACCTCTGTCTGGAGCACACTCGTCTTTGAATGGCAGTTTTTATGTGCCTTAAACAGCTTGTTTGTTTTAAAATCAATAGAATTATTGACTGATTTTATGCTAAACTAGTCTGCAAAAGCTGCTGTTAAGCATCTTTTTCTATTACAACAGACTAGAGTGAATCATTTTTCTTAATGTTTACATCACCACATTACATTTAGTAGACTAATGTAAAAAGTAGATATAAACAGAACAAAAACAAAGTGTACAAGAAGTTGAAACCATCAACTTTGACCGTCAAACTGCTACTTAAAAAAGTAAAAAGTCTCTTTGTTCCTCTGTTTTCTTCATATTTCTATTTGAAGTGAAGCTTCAGACCCCCAGTGACTGTGATATAGAAAGGATTAACCTAAACTCCACTTTTCAACAGCAAACCAGCTTCATCAAAGCGCTCGTTTCACTCTCCTTCAGCTTAAATATCACCCAGAATCTGGGAGAAAATCCAGCGGCTCCAACAGAAATTGGCTGCAGACTTTTGGTGACACGTTTCACACTTTCCCCCCCAAGTTTTTCCCTTAATGCAGCAAATTCTTTCCATCCTCGGTCAAGTTAGAAAGGCCTCTCAGTAGGCCTTTACACAAGCTGGGACTGATGTGCTCTCATTGTGCATCAGTGTTGTGTGAAAGTGATGCAGGGCTGAGTTACATATGTGAATTACCAGGAAAGAGCAGCAGCTGGTTAACAGGGATATATATTTTTTGACAGTAAGGTGGAACCAATAGGTTAAAGGGCTGGTTTTAAGGGTTCAGAAAGATCGGTGAAAGGGATTTTGATTAGATTGATTTGATTGTATACAGTCAATATGTACACATTTTCTTTATGATTTTAAGATTGAATAAAATTGAGGTCAGGTTTTTCATTTTTAAATTGTTTTTCAACCAGTTTGTGTTTTATTCCACACAGGAGTGCTAATCTGTCAAAAGCAAAATAAGATGTTTGTCAGCACAGAATATTTAGCAAGTTTTTCACAAGTTCAGCCCACATATACAACTCTCCTGCTCATCCCACAAATGAATTGTCCTTACAAATGTGGCTCCATTTAATATGGAAATAAACAGTCTTTCCAGTGGCACAAGATTTATTTTCATGCTTTGCTATTACAAAGAAATAATCCACCAAGCACTCATTTATTAACAGTGGCTGGAATTTTTAAAACTGTAGCAAGTTTTCTAGTTAAGATAACATTTGTAGAGCCGTTAGCAATGACAGAAAACCAATTTGTAACTTAACAAGGCCTGTTAGCAATAATCACATCAAAAGTGCAGAATCTCTTCTAATGGTGCATTCACATCAAATAGTCCCCGAAACTCAGTACGATTAGGGACTCTGTTCAGTTGGGGGTTGCAACCTTCTTCCAGTCCGGATTTGTTCAAATAAAGCAAATCTTTTGAATAAAGTTTTCCTGTCCTTGGCAGAGGCAACGCTGCTTTAGGGGTGTGCAAAACTGCAAGATTTGGTATCGATCCAATACCAAGTAAATAAAGGGCTAGTTTTGCCAAGACCCAGGACCAACTTCCATGTGGCCCAGCATATGATTCTGGCAACACACAGCTTCAAAGTGTGGCAATAAAATAAAAATCCAGGGTGTCGCCCGGACCTTTTATGGGGACAGATTGGCGGTCCGTCCCCATTAAGTGTCCGGGTGGCAAACAGTAAACAGCAGACAGGGTGGCAGCCTTTCAGCAATAGACGTGAGATTTACTTCTCAGATTTGAAGGCCTGTGTTTGGTTTTTATGGACATGAGAACAAACAACGCCTGGACAAGAAAATAAGATATAATAGTAATACTACAAACATTTGTTCCCACCCCAGGTTTGTAGAGGAGAATAAAACACTGGTTGTTGCTCCTAACTATTGCTAACACATTTTTCCTGGAGAGTCCAGGCAAAATATGAACATAATATGAAAAATATGGATGTGTGTTAGATTTATTTATGGTTTGACTTAAATAACAAATAGTGGGCATAAGTTTGTTTGGTTACTTGAATTAATGGATACTGATATTTAAAAGTAAGAAGTAGCCACAGAGTGAGAAAAAAAAACTCTGAAAGAAGAGATGAAAAATTACAATTTGATTGCATCTTACAACTGGAGCTGTACTAGCATAGTACAAGATGTTATGCTGTGCTATGTGTAGCAATAAATGACAACAAAATTAAAACAAGTGTGACATCAGCCATAAAAAAATGTTAGATGTTATCCGCTACTTACTGGCCAAAGCCTAATTCTGGCCTTGTTGAATTTGTTCGTTTGAAAATCTGAGGCTGAAGATGTAATATAGTAGCCCTGATCTAGACATATGCTACACTTCCTGCTGGTGTAACCAGTCAGTTTCTGCATTGTGCTGGTTATTAAATTGCTGTGACACAGAGTGACCTCTTCCGTATAATTACATCTTCCGTTTATAAATTAAAACCACCATGTAAATCTGGTGATAGTTGATAGAGATTTTGGGTTCAGGACTTAAAATGTCTCACTTGAAAACTTTTCTTTCCTCAGATAAGACATGAAAGGGACCCAGCAATTACAGTAACTACACATTGGATCTATTCATAGCACAACAGGCTCCTGTTTGATTCCTGACAGTCTTCATCATAATATTTACTCTTGTAAAGCTGTGGATTAAAATGCTGAGTGCACTGAATTCCTGTGCAGGAGAAATCTCATTTTCAGCTTTGATTTTTGGGTGACTTGGAGCTCCGTGAATAGATTCACTCAGAAATAACTTTTACCTCTGAATAGTAGGAGTGAGATATCACTCTGGCTTTGTGGTTGTATTTGCGTACAGACTCATTATCTATGAGCTTAACTCTGTTTATTATTCTGCTTTGCTCTGACCTCCATTTTATTTACAAAAAAGCCGATTAATTGATTATTTTAAATAAGACACTTCAGTTCTGTTGTGACATCATCACACTTTAGAAAAAATTGCAAGGAAGTGTCACTCAGTGCTCATCATCTCTATAATCATATAAAAGCAACCGAAAACCAGAAGCACAGCATGAAGTGTCTGAAAAACTGTCAGTATTCCACATTACATTTTTCTCCCTGATTGAACCATTTTCCTTCTTTGAAAAAAACCAGAGTTCACTTACTGAATAAATATTAGCAACACCATAACATTAAACTTTTCCTCAAGGTTTATGTTATTGAGACCAGTTTCCCACAGATTTGGCTCTCACACATCCAAACCCTCAAATGCGGAAGCATGTGGAAGCATTTAAAAGTGGCAGCCCCAAATCACCGTGTCCTCCATCACCCTCAAACACCACCCTGCGAGGGCTGTGAACCCGTGCAGAGAAGTCAGAGGTCAAAAACGAGGGGAGAGCGCCAGGATGGAGTCCAGGCCTCCCAATCAGCTGCCAGAGCAGACAAACTACAGATGACAGTACCAGTAGATATATATATATATATATATATATATATATACACATGTATATATATATATTAAGGGTGCGACAATACATGTATTTGTATTGAATCGTTCAATACAGATGCGTGCCGAACCGTGAGCACTGTATCGAACAATACAAACTTTTTATGAACTTGTCTACTGATGGTGCGCTCAGTGTTAAAAAGCTCAGTGGATCTTGCGTTCTACTACTCTACCTCGTAGAGCGCATATCCACAGAGTCCCTCCAATATGTGGATGTCCACCACCGTTATTGTTTTTTCCTCCTTAATGTTTGTTTCCTGTTAGGAAAACTATGTCCTCTACAGAATTCCAACCTTATACTGTCCCCCTCTGGAGACACAACAAAGTTGTGTTTCTTCACTTTAAACCTTTGTTGGTTAGTTTAATCCAAAAAAAAAAAGTCTAGTCTAGCAATATTTTATTCTAACTTTTGGGAAGAGAGCATTGTTCATATTTAGAATAATGGAAAAAGTCCATCATAGTTAACCAGGAGAATTGGCTTCATCTGAAATTCATTCTAGTTGTTTCATTTTCATTTTAGAGGACAAAAACTGATTGATTAGGTTTAAGCAACAGAACCACCCGGCTATAGTTAGGCATTAAAACTAAAGTTACTTTGTTTAGTGGCAGAAAACATCACATCTGGGCTTTACATGTAAAACCACAACACTGACAAGCACCTAAAAGATAGGTTGGGTTTTACAAAGGGTCATGGCTCTATGGGTACAAACTAGTTGAAGCTCATAATATTTTAAACTGGATAAGACCCCAAAACTGAGTCATGGGTATTTAGCATTGTTCTCTTTTTGGTTATATTTGCATCCTTGTGTGGTTTGTTTTGTGTCAATTAATCCCTTCATGATATTAAAAATATTTAAATTATAGAAAAAGATAGATAATAAGTTATACTAAAATAATATGTGAGTAAAACTATAATGAATGAATAGATTAATAGATAAATACATACATAAATTAGATTTAAAAACAATTTTAAAAATCCTGAAGCAGTTTGTAGCAAATTTCCAACAAAAGCATCAAGTGGGTTAACTAGTTTTAAATCATTTATTTTCTGCAACAAATCTTGACAAACATTTTAGTCTAAAATTTTTCAGCAATTTAGAAAGTGGCTGATTATTAGTTTAACCAAAAAGGGACAGCAAGGTCAGCTCATTTCTTTTCACACAATTTTTTGTCATTAATGAAAAATTAAAGCCAGTATAATTAAACTGTATTATCAACCATTTTTTCTTTATATTAATTGACATAAATAACTTACAGCTGTAGACACACACTTCACCATCAGTATCAACATGAGAGGCCAGTCTGGAGTTGGTGTTTGTCGGTCATATGTGGGGATTTAATAACACCCTTTTCTGGGGTTAATGCTGTCAAATGTTTAACTTGAGTGCTGCTCCTTTAACCTCACACCCCCACACCATCCAACCACATGTCAAAACATCCAGCTAATTATGTGAACAAAGTAAACAAGTCTCTGATTGGCTGACAGCGTGGATCTCGTGTCAACATGACAGTTCAAAAGTCAAACGCTCAGAACCTTTTGTCTTTCATGTCTCGCAACGTCTATCATCTACATCTCTGCTGCAGCTCGGTTCCCGTTTGGATTCTTCGGCTCTGGTTTGGTAACAGTATCTGACTCCCTCTGTTAATCTGAGGCATTATGGGAACCTGATCCCGTGTGCTGCATTCCTGTAAACAAAGAGGGAGGAGATGTTGGAAGAGGGAGACAAAAGAAAACCAAGAGCCAAGATTCTGGAAACATTTCAGCCAAATATTTATGACAGCGAGAAGGATGGAATTTCCGAAAGTATTGTCTTTATTTCGATCATCTTACAGACGTGTTGATCATTTTATCATCTGTTAATTGTAGATATTTATTGGATGTGTTGTATTTGTTTTCATATTGCAAGCATGACGGGCGTGCAGGGCATCTTAGCTGTTACAGAGCTGGTTGTTAGTGTGAGGACCTACACACATGGAAAGGTTTGCAGACTCAGTGTATCAGGACCCACACTGATGTTTTGCTCTTGTTTTGACTTGGAAGTGTTTTGACAGTGGAGAGGAAAAGTCCCTTTCAACAGGAAGGAAAACTTCCATCAGAACCAGAACCAGGATGGACAGCCATCTGCCTGGAACCTTTGGGGGGGGGGGGTCAACAAGCATCATAACTGTAAGTCAGGGATACCTGCTGAGAAAGAAAGAGAGAAACATAATAAATGACAACAACAATGTCATATATGTCATATATTTATTCATGGAGAGTAAATAGAACAGAGAGGATCCCAGTGCATCATGGGACATCCACCACCACCTTCAGCCTATAGCAGCAGAACTAAAGGGATGGATAAGGGTCACCAAAACATCCCCAACTATAAGATTTATCAAAAAGGAGAGTTGGAAGTTTAATCTTAAAGGAAGAGAGGGTTTCTGCTTCCTGAAGCTAAACTGGGATCTGGTTCCACAGAGAGGGGTCTGATAGCTGAAGGTCCTGCCTCCCGTTCTACTTTTAGATCCTCCAGGAACCACAACTACCCTGCAGTCTGAGAGTAAAGTGCTCTGATGGGAAAAATTGGGAACTCTGAGATCTTTAAGATCCAATGGAGATTGGTCACTAAGAGCGTTATATGTGAAGAGATGAATTAAAATGTCTATTCTGGCTTTAACAGGGAGTCGATGAAGACAAGATAAAACTGGAGAAACATGATATCTGCTGATAAATCTCATGAGAACCCTCACTGCAGCTTTTGGGATCAGCTGGAGACTTTTCAGAACATTTTTGGAACACAACAATAATCTGACTTGCAGTCATCCAACTTGGAAAAAACTAATACATGGACTAGTTTTTCTGGATCACTCTGAGACAGGATGTTCTTCATTTTGGGAATATTATGTAGGTGAAAGAAGGCAGTCCTAGAAACCCATATTACTTTGTATATGTGAGTCAAAGAAAAGATCCTGGTTCAAAATAACTCCAAGCATCTTCACTGAAAGCCAGGTTAAAGCCATCCAGAGTGACTCCTTAGATGGACAATGCCTTCCTGAGGTGCTCAGGTCCATGTAAAACTCAATAAACCAACTTTTATTCGAGAACTGAGGAACCAGTCAGTATTTGATGCTTCTTGGTGATTTTTTCCACCCCTAATGGTCTCACTTGTTTTGCCTTTTTTTTTTTTTCAGCTATAGCTTATTTTGCACATTTAGATCATGCAAATAGTATTCACATGTTTTTGTGATTGGTCTTCCAGTTTACGCTCCTTTTGGTTTCAGATTACCTAAAAACTTTACATGACTCATTCTTCCTCAGTGACCTTTTCATGACAAGAGATGCTGTGACTCTAAAGCTTTACAGACACACTGTATTTACTTCACACACCCCCACCGTGAATGTAATCTTTTCATGTCACTTCCCCCCATGAAAAAGATTGCCAGGATTAGTGGCTTGCTCTCCGGTGTGAGAAAACAAACTGAGCCTGTGGATGGCTGCTGTTCTGTGGGCAGAAATCAATTCAAACATGCAAACAAAATGAGCAAAACAAACAAAACAAGGACAGAAATTGCATATTGTGTGCTAAATATAGTAAAACCTGGTTTTGAGTGCTACTCTGATCCCTTCTGTGTTAAATCCCAGACCTTGTAAAGGGTATTCTAATGTTGAAATACAAGTAGACGATGCATGTTTGCAAAGTGTGATCCAGATCTGTCCTCACTGGAAGACAAAACATCTGGAATAACCACTAACACACGCTCAAAGTCACGTTTTTTATTTTCAGTGTTTGTCGAGCATTGTGCCAAACAAACCCTGAGTAAACTCTGGAGCAGAGCAGTACATAGACCCTCTCCTCCTTATCCTCTGACAACATGATCTGCAGAATGTTTTGGTTCACGTTGTTCCATTCCAGGAAAGTTTGATCTGGTGGAGGTCAATATGACTGATAAACTGATACACAAATACCCACGCTGTCTACAAATAGAATCCTCCAGAAGATACACAACAGAAGTAAATGATAGGCTTCACGACCAGTTAAACCTCTGAGTTAAAGTAAAATTCAACCTAAATAAATAAGGCACTCTTAAAGTGCTGTATGTTTAAGGTTTTAAAAAAGCTTGAATTGTGAATTTAACTTCTTTTTGACAGGGAGGGATCAATACTCAGAACCTTTTAATACACTGCCTGACCACCCGGATTTAACTAAGGAAGTAGGTAGTGAGCCTCCTATTGGATAATTACCGCAAACAAATTATCTTTCAGCTGCCAACAAGTTATTTAACCCCAACGGATGCAATGAGTAGCTTCTTATTTCTTAAACAACCATGTGGAAAGACACATCCTGTGGTTGTGGAAAAGATGTCAGTCTGTTCAAGTAAGAAGGGTCAAATCCTTGGCATGCCTCAAGCAGAGAAAACATCTAAAAAAATTGCAAAAACTACTAAAATTCGGTAAAGAACTGTCCAACGCATTAATAAAAACTGAAGGGATAGTGTTGAGCCATCTTCAAGGAAGAAATGTGGGCAGAAAAAAATCCTGAATGATGGTTATCAGTGATCACTTAAACGTTTGGTGAAATCAAATCAATGAAAAATAACAGTAGAACTCAGGGCTATAGTGAAAGTAAGAGCATTTCCACATGAAGGGAACTCAAGGGATTGGGAATGAACAGCTGTGTAGCCAGAAGAAAACCACTAATGAGTGAGGCTAACTGGAGAAAAAGGCTTCACTTAGCTAGGGAGCATAAAGATTGGACTCTGGAGCAATGGAAGAAGGTCATGTGGTCTGATGAGTGCACATTGACCCTGTTCCAGAGTGATGGGAGCATCAGGGTAAGAAGAGAGGCAGATGAAGTGTTGCAGCCATCATGGCTTGTGTCTACTGTACAAGCCTGTGGGGGCAGTCCATGATCTGGGGTTGCTGCAGTTGGTCAGGTCTAGGTTCACGTCAAGGTTCAGCAACATTATGTTTTCAAAGAATGAGGTCAGCTGACTACCTGAATATACTGAATGACCAGGTTATTCCATCTTCCCTGGTGGTACAGGCATATTCCAAGATGGCAATGCCAGGACTTATGGGGGTCAAATTGTGGTTCAGGGAGCATGAGACATCATTTTCACACATGGATTGGCCACCAGAGTCCAGACGTGAACCCCATTGAGAATCTCTGGGATAAGCTGGAGAAGGGTTTGCACAGTGGTCGGACTCTCCCATCATCTATACAAGATCTTGGTATAAAAAGTAACTTCAGATTTCCTGTATCATGAAGCTGGTTTACCTGTTATCAGATTGTATCACCATGGCAACAGATGCTGGAAACCAAATCTGCTCCGGAAAGTAGCTTTGGTACCTGACCAATCAAATCTTTAAAAAAATGAAAAAATCTGAGTCATGGTACGTGGAGAGGGACAGTTTCTATCTGACTGAAAGTTAAAGAGGAACTGAGCTCTTTGACTTTCACTGATCTTCATCTTTCTGAGAGATGTGTCATCAGAAGGGAAAACAGAAACCAATTCTTAAGTTTGTTCCTGCAGAAAGATCTGGACCTGATCTTCAGTCTTTCTGTCTTTTACAATCATCACTGAACAGTTTCCTGCCCTCTTCTCCTGCAGTGTGTGCATAAGCAGTGAACCAAAACTCAAACTATATTTTACAATCATGTTCATCCCCAAATTAATATGAGAAGGTTTTTAGGATGAATTAAAATCTCGGGAACTCTTCAGTTCTTAGCAAATGTTCAGTCTGACGTAAGAAAATGAACTTGGACATTTCCAATAAATCCACTGACTGCTTTGATTTTCTGTTTATTTATTACCTGCAGAGATGATTTCAAACAGCCAGTGTTGCATCTGAATTAAGACTGATTCATCCATTTCATGTGCCTCAACAATATACGTGCAACACACTCATTTAATAAAGCACACACTGTGAGATCGTAAGGCCTTCAACTAACTTTCCAGCAACTACCATGTCATCTCTGAGGGTTACACATTGTTAGGTTTTTTAAGGCCTGCACAGATAAAGCAAAGAAAAGAAAAGAAACTAACTAAACTAAACTAAAGCTAACGGAGGCTAAAGGACCCTCCAGCACATTCTGAGTTTAGGTAACTTATCACCACTGTCGTCTGAAAAAGACAACTAAAAAAATAAAGCCTAGTATAGATTTTTTATCTGTCAGTGGTAAAATCTTCTAGACTTCGAGTAATCGTGGCCACAAAGCAAAACCAAATTTGCATGCCTAGATACTGTAACTGCAAGCTTCAGGTTGTGAGTTAAAAAAAAAACCCACAGCTCCAAAACAAACTTTTACCTGCACTGAAGAACTTTTTATGTTGAAAAGGGTCTGAGTACTTCCCCCTACGCCAATTATGATAAATGCCTCTCACAATGAGCAGCATGGTGTTTTCAGAGATCTGTTGATAGTTCGAGGCATCTCTTTGGTGGTTTCTCTGTGGTTTTACTAAGAAGCAAATAAAATCCCAGCTGAGCTTATGCTTTTTAAGTGCTGCAGCTACTTGAGAGACTGACAGGAACAGTATAAAGACTCTTGGCTTTTTCTCATCAGCAAGCTGAAGAACATTAGCACTGTGGTGGGCTTTGAAGTGGATTTCCCCCTCATCTTCACCCCCTTGTTGATCTCTGAGAAATAAGGCTGCAGGAGGAAATCAGATGCACTAGTAGACATCAGATTATCTGCACTGACAGCAGGTATTTTCCTGATTCTGCTTTCAGGAAACAAGCTGACAGTAGATGTATCTGTTCACAGGGTTCTTTTGAATTATTATGACATGTTTAAGAAAACAAATTTGTAGATGTGGTGAATGATTTCTTGTTAAACTAAAAGACAAACAATCCTTGTTTGCGTGTGTATGTCTGTGTGTTTTTGTTTATGTTACCTTTTGAGGACCTTTAGGGGTATAATTATTGGCCTTGTGGGGACAATTAGACCTTATGAGGACCAAAGCATGGCAGTCCTGTCATTTGTAAAGTCCTGATTAGGGTTAGAAGAGAGGAAGAGGAGCTGTGCTCTGAAGAGATGAGTTCAGAGAAAAGCTAGTGGAGGTCAATGAGGATTAGAGGGACTTGAGTCTTTTTTTGTTTCTGAAAAACTTCACATACCATTGTTTTGTGGATCATCTGTAGGGGCTTAACGGTGCATCCTAGGAGACCTGCTTGAAGAGTAATCACTGCTTTATTCGTGTAGCTATAGAGAATCAAGCCAGTGATAAGCAATACCACTGACTTTCTTTCTGATCCAATACCAAGTAAAATTCAGAGTGGTAATGGCGATACTGATGCTTTGTACAAAACTTAATGCGAGGAAAGGAATCGATAGTTTACATCGGTGTTTACAATCGCTGTTTTACACAGAATGCTGAGGGACTTGAAAAGAAACTTCCAGTAAATAATCAAATAAATGAATGCCACATGAATTACATGTTTTTAATTGATTTTTAGATGCATACCTCCATCAGTGGAGACTTTAAATGATACTAAATCTATAAACGTGCATCTCGTGCATATTCAGATCTGATGGAGGATGACTGAAGAGGAGTCTAACTTTAGATGCATGTCTGATGACATTTCCTTCAGGTCAAAGTGCTGCTAGCATGGCTGCAAAGTATTTAAAATAATAATAATGCTGCCTTGTGAACGCACAGCTTTTAGGATTTTTCAGCAAAAACAAAAACATTTCTCTTATTGGTTTTGTAAAATGAACCAATGAGTTTGGTCTTTTTTGGCACACAAGCAACATTACATTTTGTAATGTTCCTGAAACTAATATGAACCATATTTCTGCCATGATTTATCTCTAATTAATTGATGAAAAGCTGCAGAGTAGCTGCGAATGTGAGCAGGAGTTCAGCAGGCGCCCACTGTTTCAGAGCTCTGCGGTTGTTGAGCATGAAGATTTGTTCCAGCCTTGTGGTTGTTGTTTAGGAACTTTGTTTTCTGAGACCATTTGTTTGTGGTCATCGGCCACTGTGGATAGCATGACCACAACCACAGTCTTTGTTCTCAAAGCTCAGAGTCCAACTCACACTGCAAATTACCTTCACTGCCCAGCGGAGGTGCTCCGGCCAGACTTCTAGAAAGTTCCTGTTCTGCATTCAAAGATCGGATCACATGAGAATTCACAATGTGTGTGGAGGAATTTTATGCTTCTGCGATACCAGAAATAAATGGAATCTCTGTAGATACAGACAGTAAACATAACTTTGATAGCAGACACATTTGAGCCTAATCCGGGCAATTGTTGGCACTTTTTGGACCAGTTGTTGGCAAATGTTATGAGACATGGCCTAGAAGTCCAAAGAAAACACAGATTTGGGTTGTGTCTGCTGGCTGAGTTCAGGCAGCCTGAGTCAACGCCTTTAGTCAGGTTCAATCATGAGCCAAAGAAAACTCTATGTAGACCTTAACGCATATAATGACATTAAAAAAAAGGAACCCAGTGTATGTTTAGCATCCTGCGTTTGCCATCAATATCTTTGTTTCCATCCAACTGTCAGGTCCATTTAAAAGTGAATTTTAGAAATGTCATTAAACAGAAAGCGTTCATCAAGCTCGTTTACATCACCGGGGGCCTCGTATATAAACAACCACACAGCTTTCAGACTGAAACAGGGCGTAGTGACAAAATTTGAAAAACATGTACGCCATAAAAGGTCCATATTTATACAAAGAAAAAACCCACATGTATAAAGCCAGCTGCATTTGTCTGGAGTTTTCTTCACTGGAGAGATGAAAAGAAAGGAGGGGAAAAAATAAAGTTATGCAAGTAAGTTAATATGTCTTCGGGAAAAAAAAGTAATTCTCTATCCTTGTTTTTGGTTCTATAAGATCAAGGCCACTAGTTTTCTTTTTGTCTCCTTCCTGCAAGTTTTGTTTCCAGTTAGTTTATCAAGGCCATGTGGCGTGTAGCCTAAAGCGCCACCTGCTGACCATATCTCACACACACACACACACACACACACACACACACACACACACACACACACACACACACACACACACACACACAC
>JBBBVU010000003.1:6060043-6073716 GCA_037177055.1 Atherinosoma microstoma
AGGACGCCAAAGGAAAAGAGAACCGCTTTGTGAGTAAACCACAGAAACAGCTGGACTCTGTGTAGACGATGCAGATCCGTGTTGAAATGAAATTTAACAAAAACATTTTATGTCCGGAAACTTATCCAGCAGGATTCACTAACCTGTGTTTATGCTTGTTGTCATCATGTGACCACCTGCTGCCAGACGTCCACTGTAGTGATGCAGCGCCAGTTCGCCGTATGAGGAAAAACACACAAACTGAAGCTTTTGAACTTTTTGTTGGTCAAAAAAATGTCTGACTGAAATGTAACTGAAAACCGCCACACTCACTGTAAACAGAAAGTTTGCGTTCATGTTTTACACTGGTCAGAAAAAACAAAACAACCAACACCTGGTACAAAAGAGCAAAACACAGCATGATTTCATTTTTACTTCAAAAGCAAGTACACTTGTTCCTGTTGCAGTTGGACAGAGGACGAGTCTGCTGCAAAGGGTTGATGTTGTTCTCTGTTTCTGGTGCGTGCACTCGTCAGTCTTCTTAATCCTGGTCGTATCTTCAGAAAAAAACTCCTAAAAAGACATACCTAAAGTGTTATAGAGCAATTCTTCACTTGAATCAGGTTCATCTTCACGTTCTTGTTGTCTAGGGAGACGTAGGAACCTCAGAGAATGTATTTCTAGTGTCAAAAAGGCTGTCTGTTCCTATACCTGAGTAAGTTGCAGTAAAACAGAGGAGATATATGTACTTTCTATCCTCCCTGTGTTTTTTTCCCCCGGCTCTAATAGGGACCGATCTGGCTTTAAAGTTTAGTGTGTAACAACAAAATCAAAAATAAATGACAGAAATGGTCTTCCTCTGATAATATCCTCTAGATTTTTTTGAATCAGCCACGGTGTGCGTTCACAACAGCCAATGTGTTGATATGTAGTTGCTGGGTTGTGATGTGGTGCCGTAAAGCAAAATGCTGCTGTAAAGTGATGAACCAGGAAGGGAACAAAAGTTGTAAAGTATGTTTTCTCAGCCTTGGGACGCTACCGGACAACAAATGTACATGATAAATGTCAGTGTGCCATCAAGACGAGTCAGAAGCATGAAGTTTTAAAGTCGTAACGTTGTGTATTGCTACTTTAAAGGAGCGTGCACAGTTCACGTATCCTCTTTACCAACCATAACATTTCAAAAGAAGCCAACAACTAACTCATGGAGAGAAGAATGATTTGACTATCTGTAAGATGGCTGACTGCTCGCTCTGGGCCATCAATAATAAAACTTGAGATGCATATAAATCCCAGGTATAAACAGTCCACTTAGATTTCTGTCTCCCTGTTTGTGTTTGCAGTGTTATTACATCGGAGCAACAAGTGATGCAGCCACCAAGATAACAAACGAGGTGTCCAAACCGCTAAGCTACCATGTTCCAGTGGACAAGATCTGTGAGAAACTCAAGAAGAAGGACTCCCAGATCTGTGAGCTCAGATACGGTAAGAAGGAATCGGGTTCAACATCGTTAGATTTCACCGTTCCTGCTGTTTTTATTTCCAACTCAGAATTGTGTTGTCTACATTTTTTTCTTTGTTTAGCAAATAAACTTAAAATCCAAGCAGGTTAAACTCATGAGGACAATCGGACGATGGATTTCCTCTTTAAACACTGGACTCACACTGGAAGCGTTTCAGTTCTGGTGCAGATGTCGGCCATGTTCTGATTTCTTGGGTTTTCTCCTGCAGACAAACAGCTGGACCTGACCACCGTGGACCTGAAGAAGCTCAAAGTGAAAGACCTGAAAAAGATCCTGGAGGAGTGGGGAGAGTCCTGCAAAGGCTGCGCGGAAAAGTCCGACTTCATCCGTAAAATCACGGAGCTCATGCCCAAGTACGCCCCGGCAGCCGCCAAAGCACGGACAGATCTGTAACCGTGGAAATGCAGTCGGGGAGGGGGAAATAAGAGAAACAAACACAACTTCGAACTTGACTTGAAAAAGACTGTGATCCCACGAGAAGGAGGGAGGAAACCAGGAGTTCTGCCTGACATGTTTGTCTCAGTCTTGTGTGGATGTTTGTACACAAGGCTGAGGGGAATGAAACCCAGAGGACGGCAGCTCTTCTGCTGCTTCACTGAACACGTTTAAACGTAAAATTTCCACATCAGAGTCTCCAAAATCTGGGAAACCAGAACCTCACAGCTGCATCTGGGTGAGAGGTGCAGGAGGATTAAACTCATGGTTCAGTAACTCGTGGCTGGAGAAACCAACACAAGGTGCAAAGCTGCTGAGAATTTACAGAATAATTTAACATGATTGGAAATGTCTTTCAAATCAGAAATATAAAGTTAGGGCAAAAATACACCTGCCGGCTCATCGATTTAATAATATTATGTATAAAAACACCCAACAGACTGCAAACAGTCAAACTGTATTCATGTAAAACTGCCTTCTCCCCCTTTTTACCTCCACTCTGTCCCAAAGTCCAGCCAAACTCACTGCTGGCAGTTATTAAAGCTTCTGTCACAGCTTACTTTTCTCTTCATTTATGAAGCTTCAACCAAATTATCTGTTGCCATAGAAACGGTTCTTGGATTAAAAACCGCAAAAACACCCAAGTCTCATTGCAGCTGCAGGGGGTGGTTCTTCTAACTGGTTTTGGATCCAGATCTGATCCACTGTTGCCTTCAGGGTCCGGGAAAACAGAAGCAGGAGGTGGTGAAATGTTGGGCCCTGCAGCACGTCCTGCTTTAGCTCAGATAGTCGTCTTCCTGTCCTCTGATCGGTTCGTGGGAAACTGTGGGAAAACCACTTTCCTCTGGAGGTCAACTTCTCCAGAGATGCTGCTCTGAATAAAACTCTGAATCTCAGTTTTTTCAAAATATTTGATCAGAAAACCTCCAAATATTCAGTTCACAGTTAATGTTGGTCAGTTTTTGCCTCTTAGATGCTGATTTCTGCAGGTTTTCAACACTTTCTTTTTTCAGTTTTGCTGAAAATTGATCCAAACCAGGGATCAGTTGTCAAAAAATCTGATTTGATGTGACCAACACGAAGCTGAAGGTCTGAAAAGGGATTTTATCTGCAGATTCAGAACCAGTAGAAGTTCCTGAAATCTAGTTTTGCACAAAGATAAAGTGGACGTCAAGACGTGAGGATGACTTCATGGAGATTTTGGCTTTTCTTTGGAAAGAGATACTAAAATATTTATTGAAGTTTTTTTTTTATTAAAGAAACTTGGAATTGAAATAAATGTTTACTTTTTTTTCCTTCTAGCTGTTAACTCCTTTAAACTCCAGCTCAGCTCTCCTGCTTCCCTCCTGAAATTTCATATAAACACAGTTTGGTGGGGAACAAAGACACCGTGTTGACGGGTGAATGTTGGACGGGGCGTCCCCCTCTGGACTCCTGTGTGTCTCTGAGGACATTTCACTGTCTGATGTAAACTAGAGAAACGCTTTACAAGACCTGATGTTGGGAAGTGGAAACGTAAATGTGCTGTTGTCTCACGGACTCATCATGAAGTCATTTGTTAACAGCTTACTGTTGTACTTTTTCATTAAAATCTGAAAAAACTGTCTGGACTTCAGGTTGTCTGATTTCAGCTGTGTGGAACATTTTAACACTCACACCTTCCTTTTATACAAACTACAGGCCAGAAACCAGCAGAGGAGCTCAGACTGGGAAGATCTGGGCTGTTACATGTTTTACTGCACGCTTCAGCACATTAGATGCTGCATGTGATGTCATCAGCTCTTGTGTTGCTAGGTTACAAACGCAGCATCCCAATGCAGTCACATTGATCTCTGAAGATTTGAATCTCTTCCAACAGATAAATCAACAGATTCTTTTGTTTTACTTATTTACCTCAGCTGATCATTTTATCTTTAATGGAATATTAAATAGAATTTAAGTGTAAAAGTAATAGTAAACATCATAAAAAGGGCCATGTTGCAGTTTTGATTAGAAACAATGAAAAGAAACCGAAGTGTGTGCAGTTTACTGATTGAAGATGAGCATTGATGAGCAGTCGGAGCTCTCGGATTGGAAATGTGACTGGGAGTTAAGCTAACGGCTCCTCAGACTGGAGCCTTAGAAATTTTTTATTTCTAATCATCAAACCTAAAAGAATGCTAATACTTTATTTTGGATTTTAAAATGTGTAATTTCTGCATTAGATGGTGATGTTTGCTTTAAACAGAGCGTGACGTACGGTGGTTTTTATTTCAGCTCCCATGTAACAGACTGGAGCACACAGCAGCTGTGTGGGGAAGTAAGTGCAGTGGAAGTGTTTCTCAGACAACTACGGGATAAAAACATGTGTGGCTGAACGCGTTGACTTTATATTTGCAACAAACAGATTTGACCTCGGTGTCAGTGAGCAGGGAACATGTCAGACATTTAAAAAAGCAGCTCAGCTGTGATGCTGATTGATGATAATGAATCATTTTCAGTAAACTTCCAAACCTGTATATAATGGTTCTGACATTTGAGTTTAGCTTTATTTATACAGCTACAATTCACAAACAAAAAAACAAATCAATTTTACAATCAGTCCAATGAATAAGTGTGTTTATATAAACCAATTCATAAAAATAATGACCTAGCTAAGGAAACTGATGAATTGCATCAAATTTTCTCCCTGAATCCTCCATCCTTAGCAACAGGAAGCAAAACTTTACATGGACTGTATCCACATAACAGTCTGTTTTCCAACCTGGAATGTGTCCACAGTCTAAAAAGTGAAGGGACATCAGATACTGTTGGGGTTTGAGTAGTTTGGATGCAGAAAAAACTAGCTTAATTCCTCATCAGGTGTTTCTTATTCTCCAAGCTTCAAGAGTTTTAACTGCCATCTGATGCAGATAAGATACTCGCAACTACTTCATACAACCATGCTTAAAAAATATAACTAAATCAAATTGCAATGTCCCCTGAAATGAAAAAGTAAACAATAAAGAGCTTGCAAAATGCTACATGACAATGAAGGTCATGATGGATAACAAGTGTAAAGTAGAAGAAGATTTTAAAAGTCATCAAGCTGACGAGATTCTGAGCAGAGTTATTAGTAATTTTGCATCAGAAATGGTTACAAAAGAGGCTCCTGGTGATTTGATTTGGTTATATGGTCCTCTTGTAGATTAAGCATATGTCCCTGGATGCAGGATGAGTCTTCCAGCCAAATACCAATTCTAAATGACCATTTTATGTGATTAGAAAAGTTTTTTTTGTTTTGTTTGGACATTGTCTTGCAGACAAAGTATAACCCAAATATATAACAAAAAAAGACGTGAGCTTGAATTTGATTTGATGGAAACTTTCAATTTTGTATTATAGTTTTCCCCCAACAAGACAAAACCAGCCTGTGAAAGATTCCACTTAAGATTCCTGCTGGCTGTATTTCTTTTTATGCCTCTTTAGTCTTTAGTTTATGAAATTAATACTTTATTTATGTCAGTGGGAAATTGTGCAGAAACATAGAGCTCCCACCCAAATTTTAAAAAGGTTACCTTATGTTAAATCATGATAGTTTTATTGTAAAAGTGTGAAACGTATCACTTAATAACATGATAAAGTTTATTCTATTATTATTTAAAATATCTATGTATTTAAAAAATGATAGTGTAAACTAGCAAAAAGATTTTTTTCAGTTTGTTGCTTTTCCAGCGGGACAGGAATCTGATGCAGGATAGAAAATGTTCTTATGGATGTATTTCACTTGGTGATTCGGGTGGGGGAAAAGCCAAAAAAGAAAGAAATTCAGATGTTATAAAACAAAAAAACGTCTGGCGTCATCACGTCTGTCACGCTTGCGTCACCGCGCTCACCGCCTTCCTCAGGGAAAGCGCACATTCCTATTGTCCAAGATGGCGGCGTTGGTGCAGCTCCTCTGATGCTGACATGTTTTTAAACGACTTTATCCCTTTTTATCGGTAAATGCGCTCGAATTCAGCGGACGCTGTGGAAGCGTTTCGTCGCCGAAGCCGTCGTCTGCCTCCGTGTTTGTGCTAACGTCCCTGGATATCGCTCCCCTCCGCCGGATTCCCGCTGCAGGCACCGAAAAGTTTGATCTCCATCATCCTTTTTTGAAAAATGAAGAGGCAGGCCGGGAGAGAGACTAGTCCGTCCAGGGCCATCGCTAAGCGGATACGGGAGAGGGAGCGAGAGAGTGCACGCAGAGAGGAGCTGCCACCACCGCCGCCGCCTCCTCCGCTGGCTTTGCTGCTGGCGGAGAGCCGGAGCTACCACCGCCGGAGCCGAAGCAGGGAGCGAGAGAAGCCCCGGCTGAGGGAGGAGCGGGCGGCCGCTCTGGAGCTCCACCACCGACACGAGCTCAGCCTCCTCGGCCGCCCACCGCTCCGGACCACGGTCGCTGAGCTCCCCACCCCCAGGCCGGGTACGCTGGAGTACAAAACGCTGCTCATCAGCAACCTGGGCTCGCAGGTGTCGGACGAGGACGTGGAAGATGCGTTGTTTCACGAATTCAAAAAGTTCGGGGACGTCAGCGTGAAGCTGTCGCACACACCGGAGCTCGGCCGGATCGCCTACGTTAATTTCCGGCACCCGGATGACGCCAAGGAGGCCAGGCACGCCAAATCTTCCAGGTTAGTTCTGGGCGACCGACAACTTAAGATAGAGCCCATGTACGTGAGGAGGCGGAGTGTCACCCCGCCGGACGTTGGTTATTTACCGCTGCACGCGCCGTACCCGTACCGGCAGCGCTCCCTGTCTCCGCCCGGGCCCGGTGTGAGCAGCATCAGGGACCTCAGAGCCAGACATTACGCCCTGGAGAGCCTGGGTTTGAGCAGAGACAGGGAGAGGCTGCTGGATTATTACGGCATGCTGGATGAGAGGGGGCGGCCTTACGGCTTCGCTCCTGTGCCCGTGGTGGAGGATTTAAAACCGGAGGACGACCAGAGGGCGACCAGTAACCTTTTTATTGGAAACCTGGACGGTAACGTCACCGAGGCGGAACTGAGGAGGGGGTTTGACAAGTATGGCATCATTGAGGACGTAGTGATTAAACGCCCCGCGCGAGGACAGGGCGGGGCTTATGCTTTTGTAAAGTTTCAGAACCTGGACATGGCCCACCGGGCTAAAGTGGCCATGCAAGGCCGGCTGATTGGGGGCAACCCCATAAAGATTGGCTATGGCAAAGCAAACCCCACCACCCGGCTCTGGGTGGGTGGTCTGGGGCCTGGAAACTCTCTGGCCGCCCTGGCTCGGGAGTTTGACCGCTTCGGAAGCATCAGGAATATTGACTATGTGAAGGGGGACAGCTTTGCTTACATTCAGTATGAAAGTCTGGATGCAGCTCAGGCTGCCTGCACCCAGATGAGGGGCTTCCCTTTAGGGGGTCCTGAGCGCCGCCTGAGGGTGGACTTTGCTAAAGTTGAGGAGAGCCCCTCTCGTCCCTTCCCTCCTGGTTACCAGCCTCCTGTTGTACTCCCCTCCCACTTCGACCTCCTCGGGGAGGCTTACGGCCGCCATCGCAGCCTGGAGCGCGAGCTGAGGGGGGCCAGGGAGCGCTCCCCGCCTTCCTCCCACAGCCTCCTCTCCCTCAGGGAGAGAGAGAGAGTCCTGCTGGAGAGAGACTTCCCCAGCAGCCCCACACGGAGCCTGGAGAGGAGGGTGGTGGGCGTGGAGGCCTTCGGGAGGGGGGGGAGAGGGGTGAGGAGTCGCAGCAGGAGCAGGGAGCGTTGGCTGAAGGAGAGGGAGGAGAGGAGGAACAGGAGGAGGAGCAAAAGCAGGAGTCTGTCCACGGAGAGGCCGGTGGAGGAGAGGGAGAAGGAGAGGGGGAGGTCCAGGGTTCGAGGTCCAGGCGGGGCCGTCTCTCCTGATGCGAGCCCGGACCGAGCGCAGGTCCGAGCCCCGGACTCCACCACAGAACCCCGAGACCACTCCCCCGACAGCGGCCTGGGGGGGCGGCACTCAGCCACCACCGAAGATGAGCCGCCGCCCGGCCGCCATCACGGCAAGCGGTCGTCCAGCGACGTCCTCAACAACCACCACAGGAACAGCGAGGTGGTCGGCGCCGGTTCTCCCGCCGCCCTCACGGACTCGCACACCTCCTCCTCCCCCAGCACGCTGTCGGAGTTCGCCCAGAGCACGCTCTCCAAAACGTGGCATGGCTTCTTCGCCCTGAAGAACAGCAGCTTCCCCACCGATCTCTTCCTCCTGGAGGGCGGGGCCGCCTTCTTCAGCTCGGTGATGAAGGACAGCCTGAAGCTGCAGAGCCAGAACCAGCCCAGCCAGCTGAAGATCGCCCAGCGGCTCCGCATGGACCAGACCCGGCTGGACGAGGTGTCGCGCCGCATCCGACTGGGTCGGCCGGACGGATTCGCCATCCTGCTGGCCCTCCAGGGCCCCGTGGACCGCCAGGCCCCCGCCCCTGAGCCGGGGCTGCAGGTGCGCCTGCTCCGCCACCTGGTGACATACCTCCGGAACAAAGAGGCGGCCGGAGTGGTGAGCCTGCCCGCCGCCAAGGAGGGGGGGCCGGGGGCGATGCTGTACGCCTTCCCGCCCGGAGAGTTCTCGGCGCAGTTCCTGCAGGTTGCCAAGAGGACTGTGGGTAATGTGGACGAGGAGCACATGGTCATTGTGATCGTGAATGACACTAACTGAGCTCAGACAGAGACTCTGTCGTTTTTAGATGAATTTGACTATTTGTTTGTTTGTTTGTTGTTACACTACGTCTTCACTCCCGCTGCCTCCCCGACCATTCAGGTTTGTGGGGGACAAACTTTTCAAATGAAAAACACTTTGAGGAGATAAAAATCTGCTCCCGTTTTTCTACAATAAGCTGTAACATGTGACACTAAAGTCCAACCGGATTGTTTATACGCTCGTTACTTTATTTGTTCTTTTTTTTTTTTTTTTCTAAAGTTCTCCTGTAAATCCAGAACGGGCGGCTCTGGGAGGTTTTCTACTGCAGCGATGACTCCGGCCCGTCCCCCCGTCGTCCCCCCCTCCCCCTGCCACCCTGTCCTCTGGTGTTTTTATTAAATGAACCATTCCAGTCTGGTTTTTAAAAAAAAGTGTGTTTGCTCTCGTGTTGCATGCAGGAGGAAAAAAGAGGAAACTTAATATTTTGTCGGTATGAAAATGTAAACTTGTTTTTCAGGACTCTTGTTTAAAAGATGTTTGGGTCATCCTGGTGATACTGGTTCAGATTTTATATCGTTACACATTTATACCTTTTTGGTTTTAATACATCAGTCCATCCATCTGTTTTCCTTCTGTGCTGGTTTTTATTTCACATCAGCTCACTTCAGTCCAGTTTCATGTTTACCAAACTTTCAGGAGGTTTAGTGGAATAAAAGTCTAGATTAAAGCCAAACTGTGGCCTGGACAGAGGTTTGAACCCCAGTAGAACCAGGACGTGAGGCCTGAGAACAGTTTGACACCCCAAAAAAACCAGGAACACGTTAAACTGAGGATATTAAAACTATATTGAAAAGACAGAAATAGAAATGGGTTTTACAAACATCAAAATATTTAATGTGTTAAAAAAAAAAAACGTCCTTAAATATTATCCACCATCCTTCAGACTTCTGATGGTTGAAATATTGAAAATATTGAAAAAATAAATCTGTAATCTTTTGTGTTGTCACAGAAAGTTTTTTAACTTTTTATTTCACGTCAACATGTCCGTTGTAGTTGGTTTTCATCGTCAATAAATTTGATTGTAAGTCAAATATATATATAAAAAATCAGTTTCTCGATCATTTTTCAGATTTGAATAAAAACCGAAGATGTGGAGCTGATCGATGTCCGGACTGGTTTTAATGGTTTCAGGTGGATTCAGACAAAAAATCTGATCATTTTAGTCTATTTTTCTGTTTTCTTTGATCAAAATATTTGAATTCATCATTTCAGTGATTAAAGTGTTACTGAATAAAAAAAGAAACAAGTTGGTTAAAAGGAGTTTAGAAACGGCAGGGGGGTGCTCATCTTCGCATCCTGGTGATGAAGCGGCGGCCATCTTTGTTGGTTCAACACTGAAAACACTGAAACATTCTCACCAAACAAAAACATCAAATATTGGAGATTATTTCTTCTAAAATGATTAAATCATGGTGGAAAGTTTCAGGTGTAGAAATTGAGCTGGTAGGGTAAAAAAAAAGAAAAGACGATATACGATTGTTTATTATAAAATCTATTATTAGTATACAATAAGATAAATATGGTATACTAAACTAAAACCATATTTTTTTTTATTTTTTTTGTCTTAAAGATGAATATTTGTTCCTATTCATCAAACATCAGAAATGAGTAAAACGCTCTGAAAATACAAATTAAATTTTTTTTTAAAGGGTTAAATGTTTAAAAACTGGAAATATTGATTCAATTGGATATAAACTTCAAAGCTGAGAGATTTTATCTTTTCAAAAGTACAAGATGGAGTTTGTTAACTTGGCTTAGAAGTCAGTTTGCCTCATTTTAAGTAATTTCAAATAAAAAATATTGTTAAATTCTGATGACTCGATTATTGTTCACAAAAATAAGTGCATGTGGGAGGCTTGTGGCACTTCCGAAAAAATCTACTAAATCTGCCGGCAAAAATGATATGAAGTTATTTGGTTGATTCCATCGAAAAGTTTAAACAAAAAGAATTTTAATAAAGACAGAAATGGACTACAGGCGGTACCGGGTGCTGGCACCCGACCTTTGCAAATTAAAGGTAGGGTGGGAGATCCTGGAACAGTTCCAGGAGCATTTTTTACAATCTTGCTTAAAATCCCCATTCACACCCCGATTGCAGCCAATTAATTAAATGCTGTGACGCAGAAATAAAATATTTTAGTCACCTGTGGAACGGACAGGACTGAAAAAAAACACCATCCAATCATTTTATCTGGACTGTTCTAAAACATTGGACAGTGACATGTCAATCAAACTAACCTGTTCCTCTCTTCGTGCATGAATCTCACGTTCTCAGAGGTTTGGAGCACTTGCATACAAAGGCAAGGTAGCGAGAGCCAGAGCTCGGCTAGCTACATTACTACACACCTGAACGTAAGGGACACAATGGTAGAGAAGGTGACTACATCAAGTTGGAAGAAAAAACCTGTTTTGGAGAAGCTACTGCAAAGAAAAAAGCTGAAGGAGGGGGGAGCAAGAGCAGAGTGATGCCACGGTGGCCATATTTCTACTTCCCATGTTTCAGGGCACCTAACGGTGGGAAATGAAAGTGTGATTGTGCAGCACTATCAGGAACATCATGGAGGAGAAGGATTAGGTGGAACATGTAATAAACATTTATTCTCTTTCTAAACCGGCTGTCAGTTTTTGAAATGTTTGACTCACCTGTTCAGGTGTGTGATGTCTTGGTATTGATTTTTATTTGTCTGTTTATTCTTTTTTTGTTTTGTTCATTGGACAAAAAAAACACTTCCTGTTAAAAAATGCTACACAGGAGTTTAACCGCAGACACCAAGTTACACATATATTTAAAACTGTAGTCATATATATAGTCAAAACTAATAGACTATAATAACCCTCTAATGCACCTTTTTGCTCTCAGGCAAAACACCAATTTTTAACATAGTTTCCAAAATGCTTCCCTTTAAATGATGTAATACTTTAAAATAAGGAAAACGATAAGGAACCAATAACGATGCTTTAAGCTGTCACATAGCTCTCAGGAAGCCATCAAACCCTTTCTGGTAGACTTTTTCAAATGAAACAGCTTTGCTATATTAACTTTATTTTTGATGGTATAATTCAAGTTGTTTGCTAAAAAAAAATCACACAAACATGTTAAAATCCAACCGTCGGCCTGAGTCAACAACATAACATTATGGCATGCTGCCTTAAGGCAGCATTCAGCCATCATGGAATCAACATGGCTGCATGACATGTTGGTTATGTCTGTTTAGGTGTTCAAAAGCAGATCCTGCATCATCATTTTGTTCTGTTCTTAATCATTTAACAACAATATATTTGATGTTGGTGCAGGAATGACAACTTCAGGCTACTGTAACTGTCAGCCTGTCTTATTTGCTTATAATTTCCACACATTTCCCTCCTTATACCGAATGAATTCAGCCACAATCTCTTCCTCTAGGTGGTAGAGAAGGGTGGAAAAAACTGCTTCATGGAGCTCCATAAACATTGAGCAACAACGTCAAAAATGATGGCAACGCATGTCAGGAATGACGGGAAACTGACAGGAAACACTCAATAAATGAAGCAACGATGTTTAGCAAATAGCTGTGAAAAGTTTCATGTAGACTCCTCTAGATGTTCATTCATTCATTCATGAATCCTCTAGATGTTCATTTTAATGGATTGTTCCACATATAAATAATCTGTGACCTCTAATAAGAATTGTATGAAAAAATAACTTGCTGTAACCATGGCAACTTGATCTCTCCTTCTGAATAAATCTAAGAACCAAACTGAAGCACACTCACAAAGAAAATATTTTCCAAATGCTATTTAGTCATTAATAACGGGGATTATAACAGCCACTAAGCCAAAAACGTGTTTCCTTTGCATGAATAACTGTTATTTTGTCAGGGGAAAGAATCAAAGCTGCCAGTAGTTCAGAGAGAGGAGGAGATGATGAGGCAGGAGGAGAGGAAGGTGAGCTTAGTGATGGCATAGTGATGTGTTTACCTGACCTTCACATAATGTCTGCAAACATTGGACCAAAATAATTTCAACATGTTTTTGAATTAAAATAAAAAACATTAGATGTAAAAAATACCAAATCTATTTAATTGCAGTGAGTCAAAATGATCACTCAGATTTTCTTTTTCAACATGATTTCAGCTATATGAGTGATTATGTACTTAGTAACAATGGTTTATGACTGTGTTTGTAATGAGATCTGTTAATGGGCATATTTTTCTTCAAGGATTCATTAAGTTGATTAATTTAAGTGGCGGATTTATTAAACAGTGGGATTAAAGTACATTTCTGTTGATAAAAGTTTGCACCATGTCTGGACAATATTGATTTGAAACAAATATGCCAACAGATGTCTTCAACTCACGACATCCCATACAGGGCCGCTGCTTGCCAACTGTTTGCTTGCCCCCCCTTGTCAGAGTTATGCATTCTCTGACATGGTGTGATGATTAGGGGTTCATTTTTAAAAAAATAATTTCATTTACTATTCACCTCTAAAGCCAGCCCCGTGACAGGCCTGTGCATAAAAGGCTAGCTCAAATAACATTTTATTCTAAAATTTGTGAAGAGAGACTTTCTTATAAAAAAGTGCAGTATGCACTAACGCAGCCAAAATAATGGATGTGGGTAGAAAAATGATTTTCTTTCCAAATCAGATCAGATATCAATCTCTTAATCTGTACTGACAGAATCAGATAGAGAAAAAAAAATTGGGATATTTTTCATTAATTAATACATTTTTGATAATAATAATAACAGAAGTGCAAATAAACAGTAATAATGATAAAACCACAGACAACAACAATTAAATGAATCACAACCTCCAAGAGTAATAATATTAATAATATTGATGATAATAACAATAACAATTAGCGTAACTAATAACAACAAAAAATAATAATAATGATTAACAACTAATAACAGCTAATAATAATCAGTAAAAAAAGGGAAAATTAACAACAATAATAATAATAATGATACTAATATTCAGAGCATGTTTTATCATTCTGTGGTAGCCAGCGTCACCTTCTACGCTGTAGTGTGCTGGGGCAGCAGGCTGAAGACAGCTGA
>JBBBVU010000003.1:6083419-6099873 GCA_037177055.1 Atherinosoma microstoma
CGGTTGTTTTTTATGGGAGTTTTTGGTCTGTTCGTGACTTAGAACATTGTAAGAGACTATTCCAAGGACTTACAAAAGTGATTTTTGCATAATAAGTCCCCTTTAAGTTGTTCCTCAAACCTTTTCTTAGCTTTTTTGTCAAGCTTTTCTATGTACGGGTTTGCAGCGCTTCTCCTTTGACTCAAACATAATTATTTTTCTCAATTCAAAAGCTTCAGCGTAATAAAAAACCGCAGGAATAGTAGTAACGTGAAACTATGTTTACATTTTGCAGCCCCTTGTACCCATAATGCATTGCGTGTTGGTCACGTGGTGTGTCAATCTCAGTACTTGGACCTCAACTGATGACGTTTCAAAAGTACACAAGAACACAAGTACGGACAAGTATGCATATTGAGAAACGGCCAAACACTGCATCGACCTCCCTAGTCCGTTGCTGCGACAACATTTATGATATAAGTAACAAGTGCCTGAAATAAAAACAAAAAAAATTGTTCATTCATTACAAAGTTTACTGATGATCATGTTAAGAGTGTTTTGGTTTTTTCAGCCCCAAACGGCAGAAGATCCAGGCGTCTTTCTGCTGTTCAGTCCTATTGAATATTGATCTTGCCAGGACTAATCTGGTGGTGCTGTTCATGTACGAAGCGGGGACCAATCCAGCGTCTACATATATGTCTATGGTAACAACGCCAGTAAGCAGGTTCTTTTGTATATCACACACGCACACACACACACACACACACACACACACACACACACACACACACACACACACACACACACACACACACACACCTCCTAGATGCAGTATATAGTGATTTAGAGGAACAGGATGCAGTTAATGAATAATCTACATTTTATTTGTTTACAATGGACGTCATTGATTCAGTGTCT
Source organism: Atherinosoma microstoma (assembly GCA_037177055.1). Taxonomy (NCBI): domain Eukaryota; kingdom Metazoa; phylum Chordata; class Actinopteri; order Atheriniformes; family Atherinidae; genus Atherinosoma; species Atherinosoma microstoma. The sequence continues at coordinate 6,084,317 of JBBBVU010000003.1, forward strand.
ATACAGTAAATACCTCTACTCTAATTCTTCTAAACACATACGCTCTGTACATCATACTGAGGGTGGAGCTGGTATTCAGGCTAAGAAGTTATGCTGTGATTTTACATTGTTAATGTGCCAAAATAGTTAAAGAAAAAATTAAATAATTGGCTCTTTTTTTCATGTTAATTTGTTGTTCTGCACAGTAGCTACTGTGAAAAATGAGGGTCCTGAAACTGAAGTCCCCATCACTGCAGATACTCCTCACACACTATGCTGAGCTAGCTTGACCACCACCTCATAAATAATAATGATGATAATATCATTATATTTACTTTATTAATCCCTGTTGGGAAATTAGGCTCTGCATATTATAGTTTGTGCATATTTTATATGCACAAAAAGTTGCATGTCAGACTGAAGAAGGGAGCATTTATAAATGCAGAACATTTCCTGATATCCTGCAGTTAGCTTTAACTCTTAACATCTGAGTTCTGTTCAGCCATTCTCTAAGTATGTGGTGTATAATAATGATATGCGCCTTTATAATTTAAGAGATTTTAGGCTGAAGAATGTTTTTTAGATAAAATACTTTCACTTAGTCACTCATCAGGGAAAAATGAAATTCATAAAAAGCTTTCCAATGTCTGACATTGTTTTCGCATTCATTTACACTCATTTTTGTTTGACTTGAAACTCACTCATCAGACTCCAGCTTATCGCAGCTTCTTCACCTCATCTTCCTCCTGTTCCTTCCTCATCAGTGTTTTTATGTCTGCTCTCCATTTCCTCATCAGATTGTGAAAGTAAGGAATAAAAGGAGAAGGACAGATGGGGGACTGAAATGCATTAAATAAAACATTATTCTAACACAGTTTACTAAATTAATGGCTCTGAGATCAGACAGCTCAAACTCCTGTGTACATACCTCGGTAAAAATATCAGTACTTTATTTCTGTAAATTTTACAAACCTTGCCATTAGTGAAGTTCTTTGCAGATCCAGATATATGATCGACTTCTATTTTTAATCATAAATGCATGTAGAAACGTCTGCAATCATGTTTTCACCCCAAGACACAGCAAAGAAGAAGCCCAGTTTTTCCAAATATGAAGTTTACCTCATCCTACCATCTTTAATCAGGCTTTCTGTGTGCTGGCAGCCATGATCAGCATCCTTTGGGGATGTTTGTGCAGAGATGTTGGACAGCTTTGGTTTGCATGAACAGCCTCCTCAGCAGCAGTGCAGCGGTTTCCTGGTTGGTGGATACTTGCTGAATTAAACCCAATTTCCCTGCCAGACACCAAGTAGTTATATCCAGGCTACATGACTCAAGTTTTTCATTCAAAAGTATGCAAGTATGTCCAATTTGTCCATAGAATCTTTTGAAATGTCATAAAATTTAGAAAAAGGGTTTATGTTTCCACTTTATTATGTTTATTCAACATTCTGATAAATTCTGCCTTATAATGAAGGTTAAAATACCCACACATGTGTGGATGTGGCCAAAATATAAAGTTGGTTGGTCCCTTTAAAACCGAAGCTGTTGCCAGTGCTCTGTCGAAACGTGCTACCGCAGGCTGAATTTATAGGTTAATGTCGATCCTTGCTACCCTGTCAGAACAGAATACAGCACATACAGTATTTTTCATACAATTCACAGTTTTATGTGATCAACAATAGTTAGTTTAAAGATCATTATTATTGATCTTTAAACTAACTGAAGTACTTTTATTGTACGGTTTTAAAAAATAAACATGCGTTTAAAAATCAAACTTCGACTGTTAATGCAGGTAGGATGATTCAACAGTATAAACTACCCCATCAAACTGTGCTACCTTATATATTTATGCAGGTAGGATGATTCCAAAGTGTAGATGAATGAAATTAGATATTCACATATGATAAAAGACTCCAAAAAGTTTAAAGAACTTATACCGTTTCTACAAATATGCATATAAATATACAAATTTATATGTATAGATTTCACAACACAAAAGTCTCAACAGCTGTGACGCCTGGACAGTATAAATTTAACCCATCAAAGTGCGACCATATATATTTATGAAGGTAGGATAAATCAACGGTATAAATTACCCCATATAAATGTGCTACTTTATACAGTAGCATATTTGTGCAGGTAGGATGCCTCGACAGTGTAAATAACCATTAAAGTATGTTAGTTTATTTATGAAGGTAGGATGCCTCAACAGTATAAATTAATGGATGTTTCTATTATTAGGCTTTCATAATAATGAAAAACTCAAAATAGTTGAAATATAGGCCTACAATTTACACGAAAACACATAAGTGAAAGTTATTTATTGGTTTATTGCACGAGCTACAGCTGACGTAAGTCTCACAACACAGAGGTACAGCTGTGAAGATGCAGACTTGAGGGTAGCATTGATTTATGGGCGTGTCCTCAACCGGCATATATGATGTTTCATGTTGTGCTTATGTGTGGAAGCCATTGTTAGCACATCTCGATGGGTAGGATGAAATATTAGAACACCTGCAACAGAAAATGACATACAGTACATTCTTTGAGTTACCGTAACTCTTCGACCATTTATACTATCGGCACAATTACAACAGACTGAAAGCTGAGAAGCACAGCTTTGCGCTGATATACACATTACGGTAGTCGCAGCGGTTCCCACGCTGTGTTGAGTTTTGGAGCAGGTTGAGAATAAGGACTAGGTGAGAGTCAAGGATGATTGAGAGTGCAAATATTGAGTGTTTAGCAGTGTTTAGGTATCTATTTTGTAAATTGTGTTTTTAATTGTCGTAAATAGTTGCTCTAGTGTTTTCTCTAAATTTGTGTTGAGTGCCATTGTCAAAGTTTTTGTACAAAATAAAAACTTTTGAAAGTTTTCAGCATCAAGTCTTTATGAAAAAAATGTTGAGGTATTCTACAAGGTAGACAAGAGCTCCTGGTAGCTTTGTGGATGAGGAAGGGCAGATGGAGATACAAGAGGAGAGAAGGGGGTGTGTGCCCATCACAACACAGTAAGTAAACCGTTTGAATACACTAGATGCTTTTTCCTAAATTTTTGCACTATTTTTTGATACCAAGTGCAATTTATCTCCTTAGTTTTGTCTCGAATTGCTTATTTATTGCTTAACTGTCTTTTATATCACTTATTTTTCTTGTATTGTTTTGGCTTTTTTACTAGAAATACAAGGGTTTGGCTAAAACTTATCTAACTTATTATTAATTGTTCTACAGATATACAAATTCACTGTTATTTATTTACAAGTTTAATTTATTATTCACATTATTTCCTGTCTACAGATTCTTCTAATGAGGGGCCATCAGCAAGCAAAGGGCGGGAACTGAGTTGGGTCTGTGACCAGGGCCGACGCAGACACCAAAGTAGTTGTGGTGGTACTGATGCTGTTGGTGATGCCCCTGCAAGTCAGTCACCGCAAATACAACAGGCTTGAAAGATAGAGTAAGACCCTGACCCTGTAAACCTTGCCCACCTATTTCTCCCTAAACGGACCCCTGGTGTCCAACCCCCTCTCACCACAGGCATGCAAGCACCTGGAGATATTTTTAGTCTCTTTTTTGACGCACAGGTGCTCAATGCATTGTGAAAAAACACAAACAAGTATGTCCCCCAAAAAAGGGAGGCAGGTAGAAAGGTTCCTCTGGAGTGATCTCATTCCTCAGGAGCTCATGAAGTACCTGGGCATGTTGCTTTACATGTCTGTATGCAACGTCCCTAAAATGACAGACTACTGGAGGAAAAAAAGCATTTTTCACTTGTTCTTTCCTGCCACAGTCATGTAAAGAGACAGGTTTTTGGCCATCACCTCCAAAACTCATCCAACCCAGAGGAGGATGCAGTCAACGAAGAGAGGAAGGGCACAGAAGAGTACGACCCCCTGCAAAAGGTCCGATGTCTATATGAGTTGATGAGCAACCATCCCTGGCAGGACATCTCCGTGGACGAGAAGATGGTCGCCACAAAGGCGAGGGTAAAAAAAAACCAACATATTTGAGCCAAGCTGACAAAGTGGGGCTGAAATTTTCTGTTTTGGCTGATGTGAATGGTTACACCGTAGACTACAAGTTCTACACGGGGGAATACCTAAAAGCTTCAGGGAAGGGCCTGTCTTTTGATGTGGTGGGAAAACTTGTCCACCGGGACTACTTGGGGAGAGGCTACATTGTCTAATTCGACCATTTCTACATCAGCCTTCTCCTGTTCCACCATCTGACCTTTGATCAGATGCTGGGCACCAACTCTGTCGACAGGATAACTAGAAGATGGCACATGACTGTCTTCCAGCACCTGTTGGACATCACTGTTACTAACAGCTACATCCTACAGAGTCAGAGCTCAGCATGACACTGCCGCAGAAGCCTTTGACACACCAGGATTTTCATGAGCAGCTGTGTACAAAGTTGCTCGGCCCTCAATCCCCCCCCACTCAAGGTCAATTTCCAGGCCCCACCAGCAGAGGGTGTGACAGAAAAGGGGCAGAGAGCAAAAGGAGCACCCTTGGATATTTGAGAAGTGTGGAGTTGGACTCTGCTTTCAACTGGACAGAAACTGCTTCAGGGAATGTCATACTGGATAAAAATGCCTGGTTATTACTGGACTTTATCTAGCAGTGGCAGTTAAAGTAAAGGTCAAGGCAAACAAAATTGCTTGTGTTGGTGTATAATAAATTTATTGTCATCTCAAAACATTTCGACCTCTTCATCTATAATGTTTATAAAGAGAAAATCCTGTTTTAATTTTTTTATTTCACACCGTTTAAAGCATCTATAAAATATAAAAAATTATTTCTTGAGATTTTAAAGTTCAACTTACCCTGGAACAAAAGGGGCTGAAGAATTCACACACAAGACATTTTTTGATAGATTTAATGATCAATAAAGAGAAAAAGAACCAGGTGGACTGTTACTATTATAGCCTAAAGGGTTAAAGCTGCCACAGGGTGTTTTAGTGATTCTATTTATCTAAATTATAGGACAAAATGTACATTACCGTACTATTTGGTGGCTGATTTATTCAGGTTGTTTCTTAATTTTTTAGACGTTTAGCCAGAAAGTAAATGTCTTAACGTAATTCTTCATAGTTCAAAATAAAGTATTTTTGCAAACCAAACTTTACACATCATGTATGTCCCGTCTCATTTGTGCTTTCTGGTAAATTATTTAAATCCAAAGTGTTTCAGGATGTTTGCTTTCTAAACACACTAAACGTTCACCACATTACTATAATCATAGCAAAATGCTAGCGCTAGCTATCTAGCTCCTGCTTCTTCTATTGGGTTTAACAGCAGCTGAACCTGATGTGTCGTTACTATAATAAGACAAACAAAATCCCTTTTTAACCATCATGTTGTAATTTTTATGCTGCAAACTTAGATATTCCCAGACCAAATTAATACATTTCCACTTTTAAAAAAACTGAGCATTTTCAGTAGCTGCTCTGAGACTGGAATGTTTTACCCACCTACACATATCAGACACGCTTCTTCTCTCACTTTTATTCTCTGGCCTTTAACCTACATTGAGATGTTGACTGTGATTTTATTTTTGTGGATTTTATTCAATTTTTTTCTTAGATTCCTGAGATTCTTTTATTGCTATTTTATCTTCTTGTTTTTTTTTCTTTTGCCATATTTGACCCATGACCTGCCTTCCTTTCCTTCTATGTTTTGCTGTGCAGAACTTTGGTCAGCAATGTTTTGTTTTTAAACTTCATTATAAATAAAGTACATGGTTTCTGATGTGCAAGCTTCACTTGGCAGACTGGTTTTACACAAAATTAGTGATGGTTGTGGTCCTTTTTCTCTCTCTGATATTTACACTGTTAGCATCTAAGCTAAAAGCTTCATGTTCTTAGGAAAATTAAGTGTTGTATTGTTGTTTCAAGGCAGTTGGCAGCTCGCTGGTTTATTGCGACCTTGTGGAGGCGGCAACACTTTACTACCAGGTGCTGGTTAAAGCAAGTTACTCCCACAGCAAGACAATACATATAATTTACTGATTTCTCAAAGATTTCAAAATCATCTAACCCAGCATTACACCACATTTTCCCTGTGGTAGCTCTAGTTGACGCATACATTGGCCACGTTTACACAAGTTTTAATTCCCTGTTGATTCAGAATAGAAAATTAAATCCACTTTAAAGACATAATGACCATGTAAACACCTAATTCTGAATAAATATGACAGTGGCTCAGATGGTAGAGCAGGTCGTCCAATGATCGGAATTCTGGTCCTTCTTGCGCATGCTCGTTACCTTGTCCTGTTGCAATGACTCACATATTCTGTGCTGGCTACCCGAGGCAAGCGTTGGACTCGAGCCAAGTCTATTTAAAGGTAGGGTGGACGATCCTGGTAAAACAGTTCCAGGAGCATATTGCTTAAAATCCTCTTCACACCCTGATTGCAGCTAATTAATTAAATCCTCTAACATGAAAATATTTTAATCACCTGTGGAACGGGCAGGACGGAAAAAACACCATCCAATCATTTTAAACGGCTCGGTCTAAACGATTGGATGTTGAAATGTCTATCAAACTCAACTACCACTCGTCACTACCCCCTCTGCGCGTTCCCGTCTTCATGCACGAATCGCACGCTGCAGGACAAAACGGAGACAAGCCGACTGGGTTTTTCAGTGTTAATTTATTAGAACATGGCATGAATGGAAAGAAAACAGAATCACAAACACATCTGGTTGATACACAAAGAGCAAAGCTCTCCATCCTCACAGGGAAGCGTAAATCAGAGATGGGAATACTTCATACCTAGCAGAAAATATCTCATCACAATGGAGTTTTCATGTTCAAGTGCAATACAATATTCATCACCAAACTCGTTTTATTCAGCAGTTGGTTCAGAGTGAACGTGTGTGTGATTGCCACACAGCTTGGAACGAGAGCATCTTTACAGAGCGAGTGTTGTCTCTGTGTTCGAAACCGCTTTCCCTTCCCGAACTCCGATTTCCGTAACACATTTACCCTGAAGAACAATTCTTTAGCTCCTCTGAGGCGTTACAAAATTTATCTGTGTGATTATTTTCCTCCATTAATGGCTTCCATTATAAAAAGGCTTCAGATTTTATTAGCTGTTTTTAAAGAATTGTCAATAAGGGAATTGTATTGTAATTGATGAACTCTCCCTAAAAATGAAAAGTGTTTCTTAGTTAAAACTAACCCAAACTTTGTGGAATTTAGCAAACAATAGTTGAAGGGATTTATTTGATCATTTTCATTTCTAAAGTGGATTTCTGTGTCTTTTCTGCAGTAGATAGCCATCAGAGTGTTTTCAATATTTAGAATTAGGAAGGAAATCTAACTGGAAGTCAATGGGCACAACTGAAGAGCAAATTGATCAACATCTAAAATAATTCATGCCACAGAAATTTGACACACCGTCAACTTTGTCACTATTTTCTCAACCGATAGAAATCTGTGTTGCTTGTAGCAACGTGACAATATGAAATATGATTTGATCTCAGCTGCTACATTGAATAACTGAATACAGTTTGGTTTTGTACAGTTGTCCAAGTTCCTTCTCTCCCATTTTGAGTATAATGCAGCTGTGGTAATAGGGACAAAAAGTCTAAGAGGAATCAGCCTGAAAGCATTTTTCTGTGATGCTGCAGTGTGTCGTCACACTGATCTTCTGTGACTCACTCCCATGGATCTAATCCCAAGACAACAACTACAAGACAAATGAGTGATTATAAAAGTGATGCTGCAGAGCTACAAAACATTTGAGGGTCATTTTTAGAATTTGAGAAGAAAAAAAAAAGGTTTTCTGTACTTTAAGTAGGCTTCAGGAATAGTTCTCCAGGCTTCTTGAAGGACTTTCTAAAGCTCTTCTTTGGAAAATTATACATTTCCCAGATTCATTTATACAGACTAACAGACCTTTCAGACTAATGTCAATGTTCAGTAATTGGTTTCCAATTCCTTCCAGTGGTGCCTCAGAATTCTATTTCAGTAATAATTTTATTGAATTTTAAAAAACTGTCCTTGGACACATGATTATTGGCTAATATCTAAAGTAGTTCCCACCAATCCCTAATATTGACATAAGGAATAGTTCTCCAGACTTCAAGAATGACTTTCTGAAGCTCTTTGAATGTTTCTGCCTTTTGTTCTCTCCCCTGCCCAGATGATTCCACACTGCTTCAATAATGTTGAGATTAGGGAGGGATTCATTACTCCATCAGACCTGTTGCCACTGATTTGCCGTTTAGTTCTTGTGTCATGTGGCATATTTCAGCCTTTTCTACCAGTTTCCCTTCTTTAAGTATGGCTTCTTGACACCCATCCTTCACGGAGACCGTGTTTGATGAGGCTTCAGCCAACAGTAGATGGATCAACTGAAGGTCTTTCTGTTTGTTAAACTGTTATCTTTGCTGTTTTTCAAAGATGAAACTAAAGAAATGTGAACAAATGGTGTCTTTGTGACAGACTGTTAGTAACAAAGAGATCACATTTAAAACTGATTCTTTGCCAAGTTCTCTGTTATGTGTTAACTCGACACTCATCTCTAGGGTTAGGAGCCTTTTTCCTGCTTGAATGATCCATAGGTCAGCGTTAAGTGGCTTAACAAAGAAGAATTTGGGAAAACACTAAGTAAAACTTTGAAAGACCTTCAGAAAGTTGGAGAACTATTGATCAAGACCACTTTAGGAGATTACAGTAAAATATGGCTGCTGGGAAGATAGATGTGGAATAAATGAGTGTTTGATCAAGACATTTTACACACTGTAGGTGGAAATGGACCGAACACTTCAGGAAGGGCAGATGCTTGTTCAGTGGCACTTGGTTTTAGATAATCTCCATCCTGAAAAATTCACTGCAATCAGAGAGTTTTCTGAATGTAACAGATGGAGTTGAAATCTTAATGCAGTGGACTAATCAACTTTTAGGGGACTGTTTCAGTTAATGGAAACTTTATGGGTAAACGTATACCATCTTTTAGATTTTTTATCCAAAGTGATGCCAAGTAATAAGCAATCTATGGAGCTAGGATAGGGACATGAGTTCAGTAACTTGTATCTCCATATTTTACAAGTACAGGTAAAACTTGCTTGTATTTTCAGACTTGCAGAATTAATCTGTATTTGCAGATTTGATTTGTACTTGTTACAGTTTCAAATGTGGAAATACAAGTTACAAAACTTTATGTCCCTATTCTTGCTCCATAGATATCCAGCTCGAGTCTGACAAGTCCTGATGGATTAAGGACACAGAGGATTTTTGGTTGAGAAAATAGGAATAAAGTAAACAACTGTCTGGTGCTAAACTGATGTGTTTAAAAAAAACACACTTTTAAATCCCTCAAACCTCCATATAAAAAAATTCTGGTTTAAAATTGTGAAAATCTGGTCATTTATTGGTATAGCTGTTAGCGTAGCTTCCCATCAAAATTCCTCTCTGATTTTCCAGACTGGGAGCGATCCGACTGCTCTTAAGTACTTTACCCAACCCAATACGAAATTAATCCAAATTTGAATTTCAAAAGGAGGTGGATGCAACAGATCTACTTAGTCTTCTGCGACTGGTCGGAGAACCTTTTTACCAACTGATTTCTCTCTTCAGGGCAGATGTGTTGAGTCCGAGCCGTCATCTGCTGCACAGCATCCACGTGAACCCAGCAGGGATCCCCGAGCCGAACCACAGAGATGTTTTTGCATAGACGTCAGTTCAAGTCAGACTCATGCAAATGGACGAAGGACACATGGACGATGAAACCAAGACGAATGAGAACGGTGAGTAAAGAATGGATTAAATGCTGTGTCCACAGTTCATCGACAGGATCATCTGACTTTATAAAAATAAGTGAGCGTGTTAAATATACCACATCATCATCAGTATTATTAAAAACAGAAGAACAGAGAACATTATGCATCAACAACTCATCAAGTTAAATATGAACATATTTGTTAGTGTTTTGCTCTGCGATGTGTCGCTACTCATTCGACTCTGTTTAGTATTGCTTTCAGTTCACAAAGGTCGAGGCCCGTGTGTGTGTCTGCAAGTGTGTGTGGTTGCACTAATTGTCATTCTCGTGTGTATTTACATGTTTGTTTGTGTGTGTGTTTTTGTGTTAGTGAGGCCAAGCAAACATGCAGCATTAGTCTCTGACACTGGCAGTAAACCGTGCATCAGGCATCAGTTCAGCTGGAAAAATTCAAAGAAAACAACACTGCTCGCTACTTTCACTCTTCCACAGAACGACAATGAGTCGACTAAACCCGGCACACACTGAGCGATGTTTGGCTGTCCCAGATGAGCGAATCCTTTGGCGATTTCTGGAAACTAGAGTCCCAAATGCAGACCTAACTAGAAATTTAGGATGATCATTCTGCCATATCGACCCATGTCTACCAATCAGCCAATGGGAACACAGCATGGACCAACTTATTGATCTGTGTGACGCTAGTACTGTCTGTACTACAAAGCAGGATTAGTGGCTTATTGGGGTAACTAACTTTGTGTCACAGAGCTGGTTCCCTTCTCCCCAGGGTTTCATTGCCATGGCAACTGATGCTGGAAACTTAACCTGATCTGGAAACGGTGAAAGCTCCAATTCCTGACCAGTCAGTTCACTTTTAATATTAAAAAAGTCACTGGTGTTTGGAAAGTGAGTGTTTTAAACTAAATCTACACTGTTTGACTTCAACTTAGAAGAATCCTGATGAGAGATTAATCAGCAAAGAGGAGAATGAACCTAAACCTTGTTCCTGCTGAGGTTTTTGGAATATTAAGTTGCTGAAATTTAAATGATTTACTTGTCTTTCCCCCCCTAAAATAAATGTGCAACATGTCAAACTCAATCATTTTAGAGCCTGATGACAAAAAATAGGAGCTTAGACATTTGCAGTAATCTCACCTCCACTTTTTCAATCTCTTTTCTGTTGTTTATTTGCTGTTTATTTGACCCAGAAGAGCAACACAAATAGCCAGTGTCACATCTGACCAAATCCAACAGAAACTTCACACCTCCTCAGATCTTCTTCTACTTAATTCGGCAGAAATGTTATGATTTTTCATACAATACTTCTTTTCAGAAAGTAACAAAGAAAATTATTTTCATGAATAAATGATTGGTCACTTGATGCCAAGGTTACATAAACACGCACATATCCAGACTCGGGTTTGATTTATAGGCAGTGTCGCAGGATTAATTAAGCTAGATCACCTAAAGTTAAACCTGCTTCATAGTACAGAAAAAGATGTTTTTGGTTGTTCTAATGGTTCAGATCATGAAACTCATGGAGGTTCCTCATGAAGTCATAAAAAGAGAGAGCGATCCAAGGATTTAATGTGATGTAGAGGAAATTGTCTGGTTAAGGTTTGGTTGGGAGTCAGATCATGTCAGAGTTTTCAGTGATCACTTGGTTAAAGGTTCAGAAATCACTTTACTTTAGTTCTCTGTTAGCTGACAATATGTTGGGGCAAAATTCAAGATCATGGGGCGATAAAAGTCGTCAAGATTGTGGTTGCTAAGCAACAACATAATGTTTTTATTCACCTGGATGTCCGAGCATCTTCCTGATGAAGACGACAGACTGGGATCCTACAAAGAATCATGACAGAGGGAGACAGCGGTTGGGTTTTGTTGACACCAAACACACGTAGCAATGATGCTATAAAAGTACCAAAATGTGTACTTATAGGAGTAGAAACAATGCAGGGTTTGTCATAAAGGGTATTAATCCCAACTGCTTTCAACCATCCAAACACCAAGAAGTTCTAGACTTCCAAGACTTTCCAGGTTTTCGTCTGCTTGGCTGGTCTGAAGCTGCGTAGTTCCAGACATCTAGAAAATGAGCTGACTGGTTGTTCTCCAATTCAAAGCTTTAAACTTTTTTAGATAACTTAGTAGAAGGATTTACATCAGGGGTGCCCAAGTCCAGTCTTAGAGAGCTACTATCCTGCATTTTTTAGATGCGTTTCTTCTCCAACACACCAGAATCAAATGAATGGCTCGTTACCAGGCTGCAGAGCTGAATGACATGTGGATGATTGATTTCAGCCATTTGATTCATTTAAAGTTTAACTGTGGAAATACTCAGACAACATCTCACATCTTCCTGACCAACATCAGTTATTTTGGTTTGTTTGACCTTCACTTTGTTCACAGGAAGTATGTCGGCTTGTAGAAGTCACATGATCGAATGCCAGCAATTCAGCAGAAGTGGACTATAGTAAAGCTGACGATGTAATCAATACTTTTATCCTATAGAACAGAGACAGACATTTGTTTCTTAAATCTGAATGTGTGAATAATAATCACAAATCAAATCTTTTTAGTCAATTCTTTAAGCCGGTAGAGATGCTCGGTTTGATTTGTCTCTGACAGTCTTAGCCACAGCTGAGGCAGTATCCTACTTTATGTCCCACCCTTCTTATTTTCTAATGCTTTTGAATTGCGACCAAACTTGTTTAGTTTTAACCTGAGAAGGACGAGCCCTCGTCATCAGTCCGCTGCCGGTTCTATTTTCATTTTAGTTCTGTGGATATAGAAAGTGGAGAAGCAGGTCCGACTTAAACGTGTCCCCAGTTACAGTGTGCGTGTTGTATGGTCAAAGTCCAGTTTGAGTTCATGAGTGAAAACTCTACTCTAACAAAGACAACTTCTTATTAGCATCAATGGTACAGTGATCTTTTTTTTTTCTTCTCAAAAACAAATTGAATTTGTTCACACACTTAAAAAACTAACTAAAACACAGTTTTACAGCATTTACCTGCAGTCATGTTGGAAATCCAGTTTTTCCCTAAAACTGCAAATTTAATACTTCTTAATAAGTTAAAAAATAATTTAAACAACACATTTTAAATGATTATTGTGAACAAAAAACAGTTAACAGAAAGACTTAAAATCGTTTTGTTTTTTTTAAGAAAACAAAGTTTTACAAAAACAATACTGAAAGTAAAGGAAAGAAAACAAGCAGACAGGAAGCAGGAAGGACAGTCATTTACAAGGTCGACATCTTTGTATACAAAAGCTGAGTCGTTCAGCTATGTGTTAGTGACCAGTGATATAAACTCTGAGGGAATATTCTGGAACAGTTAATAAATATACGAGTATACAACAGGATTAGGAGCAGGACACAGACGAAAAGAGGGAAAGCTGAAAAGTCTCTATGGCTTTTACAGGCTGTGTGGCCCAAAGAACCTCAAATATCAGTCGCTACAAACACCCGGCAACCCTGCAGAAACAAATCGGGACAAAAAGAGAGAGAACAGGATTTAGGTGAAAGTTGTGGGATCAATGAAAAAATGATGTGATGGCCCTTAATGCTCAGATGTTGAAGTTGAACATAACACAGAAAAAAAGAAACTGCATCTATTGTCTGGAAATACTTTGGCTTTAAAAGGCCAGATGGTCACCCCCCCAAAAAAAAAGGTTTGTTGCAAACATGCTTCGGAGTACCAAGAATGTCTGAAGGTAAGAGTGCATTCACACTGCTGCTGTTTGGTCTGCTTTACAAACCCTGCTTTGCTTCTACAGATAGTACAGTTTGAACTGCTTGAAACCCAGGAGTGCATGGAAAAATACAGTGAAACAGGTATAATTTGAAAATATACCGTGATACATAATTTAGGTCATACCACCCATCACTAGTTAAGAGTCACTGGGAGGATTGGGATTAGACCAGGTGAGCTAACAACCTTAAGTCGTGATTTTCCTGACTCCAGTAAAGGACCCAACAGTATAAAATCTGTAGCAGAAAACACCCGAGCAACAAACTAAAAACCCCAAAATACCTCCAACTGTAGCTTAACTGCTGCCTGTCAGAGTTCAGGGAGACGACCCCGTCCAACGATAGGTTCTCACCTGGAGTACTTATTGATATGTTTACTGAGTGAAGTTATTTGCTCTGCAGACAGTTTTGGATTAGTGTGAGCATTTACAGTCGGATCTACTTCCTGCACTTGCACTTTTTGTTGCCAACTCAGTTGTTGTTGAAAGTGTTCTTCTCCACGAGACAACAGTCTAGTCTCAGTCTGCATTTAGGCCCATTTATTCTCCGTTTATGTATGCAAACGTCACTGCTCTCATACTTTTGTGCGTCCATTACGTTGGCATGGTTGTTAGGCAACAAATCCACCGGAGGGCAGCACTGAGTACAGAGTTCATCTCCGTGTTCCAACGTCAGTTTCAGGCAACGGCAAACATGGTGACCGTGGAGGAGAATAATTTTCTTTCTCAGAAAGAGACATAAAAAGAGGCTGTGCTTAACATTATTGGCACCCCTTCATTTTTTGCATGAGATGTACAATATCTTTGGGAATACATGGCGATGTACTCAATTTATATAATCAGGATCGTTAATTGGAGGTCCAAAATAATTTAACGAAGTAAATTGTTTTTCAACTTAGATAATGTCATTCCAAAAAAGAAACGGGAAAATGTATCATCTGCAGCAATAATGGCACCCCTCTTCAGTATTTTGTTGCACACCCTTTGCAAACGTTTCTTGTAGCAATCTATAAGCTTCTTGCACTTCTCAGCTGGTATTTTCTCTCACTCTTCCAAGCTCTTGAACATTTGCAGGGTTCTTTTTCAGAATGGCAGATTTCAGCTCACACCAAAGATTCTCAATTGAACTGAAATCAGGACTCATTGCCGGTCATTTTAAAGTGGAAATGAAACAGTCAAACTTATTTACTACATTACACATAATTTACATTATTTACTAGATTGAGTCCCATTCTTATCAATAATTGTATGAAAAATGTGAAAAATATAAACATAAAAAAGAAAAACATTGCGCTGTTTTATCTTTTAGTACTGTAAACTGTGACGTCACGGGATTGGTTGGTTCAGTTGTACTGAGAGTCTCCTTGTCTGCATTGCAGTCAGAGAGACAGAGTGAACGACGGAGACTGGAGAGACAAAGGGGAAGAGAAGACAAAAGGGGGACCACTACTGTATTACTCCTCAGTGTAAAAACGATTTTTATAGAGTTCAGAACGATGACAAAACAGTCACTTTTCACAAACTTCATCTGATACGGAGAACAGTAGCTACTGCTGCTGGCTGGCGGATCTGAAGAGGTAGAACCATTGACTCTAAATATATAGACAAAGTGACCCGTAGGTTTCTGAAGAGCTGAAAAGAAGCTCATTGGGAGGTTCCCACCGTCGCCATCCTGGCAACGTAACGAGTCTCGTGACTCCAGGACAACCCAAAAATGGGCAACGAGGAGGCGCTGAGAGGGGGGCTGTGGGCGTGGGGACAGATGATTGACCCCCTTCAAACTCTGAGCTATGAGCTAACAAAGCTAAACGGGAGCTAACGGGAGCTAACCAGCTAATGGAGGTAGGGCTAAAGCTAAGGCGCGCTGTTAGCCGGCTAAAAACCGAGGTTGTGCTACTCTGTGCCTCTTTTTGCCGTATATCTGCCACCTGTCAATCAAAAGGACACACCCTTAATTGTGAATAATTCTAAGATTAAATAACATCTAAACTATTAAACCTAAAATGGTTTTTTGAACCCGGCTGTAAACATGTTTATTTCTGCTGTGAAGTTGGCCTTTTTAACATGGGAGTCAATGGGGATCTGCTCTGTTTTGC